>LUCH01018273.1:0-15997 GCA_013368495.1 Paragonimus heterotremus
TACTGAATGCAGAGAGAACGCAAGGCTCGCGTGAGTGAGTTGTATTTACTGATTATCGATTAGTTCGATTAAGTTGGTTTAAATGTTGGCTGTACACCAGAAGTTGAGGCAAGTGAAACGTGTGAATAATAATCAGAACTATGAAATAGAAAATAGTGCAGAAAACGTTACACATTTGGTTGGTGGGGTGAGGTATGCAAAGTAACACGGCCTAGTTGAAGAGATGAACCAGCTTCCAACATCTTATCAATTGTGCAGGTTAGCCTCATGGAAGGTACGCCTGAAGCAAAAGATGAGGATATGTCGTCACTGGACGAAAACTGATTTCTCAACCAGAGCTGGCAAAGTATAGAATTAAGCGGTTTACGGGGTACATGCAAATGTTATAGTTGTCAGGACAGCAGCAGCCGTTTGCGATTCTCTAGCATGGTAACGAAAAAGAATTGATCTAATTACTTCATCGTCCATACCCCAAATCCAGATACTAATGTCTTTTTTAGGCTTCTTATGGAAGCTCAAAAGGGCTTTCATGAATGCGATGGCAGACTGCCTCCCTAATATTCCCCGAGTGTTACCGCGATTTTCTAGCACCTCGAAGTGAAGTTTTCTCCCCCTACTATTAGATTTCAATGAAACCTTGGGGCATGTGACTGTAAAAACCTAGTCCATTTTAGCTTCAAGAGCAGGGTATACGAATCAAACTCCAGCAGTGTCTGAAGCAAAGACTGAACACTTGGATCTACTGTCCGTGGACTAACCGAAACAAGGCACCTCTCAATTTCGCCGCAAATTCACTTTGAGATCTATTCGCGTGGCATTTCTCCAGCGCTCATTGTTTGTCACTATTCGTTATCAGTCCACCACTAAACATGGATCAGAATCCAATCGATGACAACAGCATTGAAGACCGATTCGTGTCACCTTTGTCATTCACACCTCCGATTTTCCGGCAATCGGACACAACCCTGTGGTTCCTGCAGATTGAATCTATTTTTCGCAATCGTCGCATAACAAAACAAACCACTATGTTCGATTGCGTGGTTGCTGGACCGTAGCCAGCATTTATGCACAAAGTCCGAGACATTATTGCCAACCCAGACGCAGTTACCCCTTATGTTGTTCTGAAGCGAGAGCTTTTGAATCCAGCGTCTCAATCCGAACACAAACGATTACAGGAATTGTTCAAGGATGTGCAGCTCGACGATCGTCGTCTCTCTCAACCACTTCATCACATGTGTTCTATACTAGGTGACAAACCCACAGAAGAATGTTTATTGAAAAAGTTTTCTGTTCAACGTTTACCACGTACCTTGCAAGTAACACTTTCGCCTGTTCGCGATCAAAGTTTGGACAGCCTAACTTCCTTGGCGGATAGGGTCAACGAAGCCATGTCAAGTGATGATGCCACTGGATCTCCTCACTTGGCATCCACTTCCACTGACACAACACCGCCCATGTCCTTGCTCCATGAACAGCAACCGATTACTCAACAATTTCAACTTCAGCTGTACTAGTTAACAGCACAGCCGTCCCAGTCACGCCCACAACCAATTGCTCACCTTCGCTCACGCAGTCGATCGTTAAACCAATCCCCATCTAAAACTCGCACGACAGACAGAGTACGCTCTTGTCATCGTAAACCTGGCACGAGTGCGAGACGTTGCACTAATCCGTGTGTCTTCTCTTCGAATTCTAAACCACTTGAGAAACGGCAGCACCAGTTGAGTTCTGCGACAAACCCAGCTGGTTTTCATGCTTCAAGTCGCCTGTTTTTTATACATAATAAGGAAAGTTGTCACAAATTACTCATTGATACGGGACTGAAGTCAATGCTCTTGCCGCCACATCACAAGATCAAATCTCATCTTACCGTGACCGGACACTCAAAGCTGCCAACGGTCCTTCCATTCAGATATGGGCCCAATTTTCCGTAACAATGTCCTGCTTGAGATCCACCTGGGGATAGATATTTCCTATTGCTGAAGTAGGATTTCCAATTTTTGGGGCAGATTGTCTCAATAATTTTGGTCTTTTGATAGGCGTGAAACACCGCCGATTGTACGATCCAACCACCAACCTGACTGTCACAGGTCTCTTCGTGTATCGGTTATGTTTACTGAAGCTCACCCGGAATATGCCTCCCTGCTTGCTCAATTTCCTGGATTACTTATTCTTAATTTACAGCAGTTGCCCATTATGCACAGAACTGTCAATAATATTTTAACTCGTATTCCACAAGCAGCTGCCGGACCCAGATGCTTAAATGCTGATATGCTGGCTGTCGCCCGCAGGGAATTCGATCACCTGCTTCAACTTAAGATCATGATAACCCCGAAAAGTCGGTAGTCTTCCCTACTCCATTTGGTTTTTAAAGAAGGCTCTAATGACTGGAGTCCATATGGAAACTACGGAAGTGTCACTCTGGTCACCGTCGCAGATCGATATCTAGTCCCACACATTCAGGAAATCACATATAATCTGTATGGCAAGACAATATTCCCCAAGGTCCACCCGATACGGCCTTATCATCAAATTCCTGTAGCAAAAGAAGACATTCCGAAATCCACAATCACTAAGCCATTTGGATTGTTCCAGTTTTCACGGAGACCATTTGGGTTAAGAAATGAGACACAAACTTTTCAACGACTAAAAGACAAAGTGATATATGGTTTGGACTGCACTCATCCACATATTGATGATATTCTGGTCACTTGCTCCCGCCCCGAGGAACACCGCAGACATATGTTCCAAGTTTCTCAACGCTTGAGCGATTTTAGCATCGTCATCAACCCCCCCAAGTGTAAGTTAGGAGTGTCACTCCTGGACATTCTTCAACACCATGTCAACTCCACTGGTGTACATCCGCCTGCCGTCAGTGTGGCTGCCATCAAGGATTTTCCTCAACCAACTTCGGTACGTCAGCTTAGTTGTTTTATTGGTGTGGTTAACTAATACCGTCATTTCCTACCTAACGTCGCTAACACATTGAAACCGCTCACTGATTTGTCCACTTCCAAACGGGCTATACTCTTAGAATTATCTGAAAAATCAATCAGTTCGTTCAACTCAATAAAATAGATGCTCGTACAGACAACCTACATTCGTCACTCGAATGCCTCCGCTCTTATCATTGTCACCACGGATGCGTCAAATTCGGCTGTTGGGGCCGTACTTCAGCAGTTGGTTAATAACAAGTGGCAACCTGTCCCGTCTTTCTCCAAACCTCCGCAGCCGGCACAACTTCGCTACAGAGCGTTCAGACGCGAAATACTGGCAATCGATTTGGCCATCAAACATTTCCGTCATTTTGTTGAAGGACGTACGTTTTGTGTTTTAACCAACCACAAACCATCAACATACGCCCTACTGGCCAAGCCTCATCGTTATCCTCCACGATATTCACCTCATTTGGGTTATATTTCCCAGTACACATCGGACCTCCGATAAGTCAACGGAGAACAAAACGCGGTAGCGGACGTCCTATCGAATGTCCAACTGCCATATATCACGTTCGACAGCTCCGTCGCCTTTTGTGCATGTGGCTGAGCTCTAAGCTAGAGATCCTGACAAAAACACAAGAGCCTGATGAAAGCTCAACAAGCAACACATCAAGGAGTATTACTTTGTGATTTTCCTACTGGTTCTCCAAGACTTATCGTTCCAAAAGAAATGTGGGAAACTGTTTTCGATGCCCTCCACGACATGTCACATCTGGGAGTCAAGGCATCCAGGAAACTTGTTTCCGAATGATTCGTTTGGTTCAGCGTAAACAAGGATGTTGGCGATTGGACGCGTTGCTGCTTAGTTTGTCAACGATCGAAGATCCATCGTAGTGCCGTCACTCCACTAGGATCATTTTTGCCTCCGGATGCTCACTTCGACCATGTGCACATTGATGTTGTTGAACCCTTTCCACTATCGAAAGGTTTTCGATATCTCGTTACGTGTATCGACAGATTTACTCGGTTGCCTGAAGTATCTAGATTTGTGACACCACAACTCAAACCCTGACAACAGCATTGGTAGTAGAATGGATTTAACGCTTTGGCATACCATCCACTATAACTCGGGGCCACGGCTTCCAGTTCGAGTCTCACTTGTTCGAGCAACTCATACGTCTTCTTGGAACTCAACGGATTCGTAGCACAGCGTACCATCCGCAATGTAACGTAATGCTCAGAAGATCTCATTGGACATTAAAGGCTGCTCTGACAATCAAACTGGATTTAACCGCTTGGTTTCATCAACTACCGATTGTGCTACTTGGACTACGAAATTCTTTCCGCGTTGACAGTCGATGCATCTCAGCACAACTTACCCATGGCACCAGCTTGCCTTTACCTGTTCAACTAATAACCTAGTCGAAAAATGCAACCTCTCCAGGACCGATAAACCACGTAAGTCGCTTGCAGTATTTCATGTCCAAGTTAGCTTCAAAGCAAACCCACCAATTATCCTAACAAATTAAGTGACTGTTCGGCGTACTTTTCTGCTGTGATAAGCTCCACGAATCCCTACAACCAGCTTTCAAAGGTCGGTATCGTGTCCCCAAACGTTCGGACGAACATCACGCGTTGGGTGTTGGTGCATCTTGCAACAACATATCGATCGACCGTCTCATTCCAGCACGACTTATGGAGGAATCTACTCCAACTGACCCGCACACGCTATGTGAAATAAGTACCTACAGAACCAAATCTGGTCGATCAGTGCGTTTTTAGACTGACTTTTGGTCGCCGTGTCATCACAATCTCACAGCTGGTGGGAGGCAATTTAACCATCATCTTGCCCAATCACGCGGCCCACCGCGCGACAAACCCGTCTAATTGACGCTCACTGTCCCAATCTGTGCATGCACGCTCGCATATCCATCGGCCGGAAAACCCTCTTTCACATCCGAAAGCATGCACATGGTTACCGTCTGCTCGCTCAACCAATTGGAACGCTCCAGCTGGATGCGATTCAGTGCGGTCGTTACACAAGCACTCATGACGCGGTTGGACCCGGATTGCAACAAGGAACAACACGACTGAACAAGACAAGACACAATCCAGACGAACACCAGTGCATTGAGCTTGTACACAAATACCAGCAATGAAGATCCAAACCATCTGACTTAAACTTTCCACTAACTCATCAAAATATCGTTATTTGTTAGTGGGTATTCAATCCATCACGGTTAAGAGTTCCACTGCATCTTTTCTCGGGTCGTTTGTGTGAGCATGAAATTAGTGGGCAGAGAGGCATGCCCCAAGTGGCTCTTTTGTGGAAGCTTCTCATCCAGCGCACCGCGTCCAAGAATAGTCGCCTTACCTAGTGATTTATAAAGAGTCGCCAGAGGGAGTTCAGTACCCACTTATGAATTAGTTTGCGGGATTTAGGGGAATGGGCTACACAAGCTTATTCAGCTACCCCAACCGATACTTGCTAGATCGGAAATATGAAGGATGGTTTAATAGGGGTGTTATGGCTCCCAGAGGAACTGGTTGATAAGGCGAGCACCTTTTGTGCACGCGGTGGTAACAGCGTCATTTGTGTTCTCATTTGTGTGTAATCAACACTAAGCCTTACAGACTATTACAGCAGTAGAGAGGAACTTAGCTCGGTAGAAGTACATATTATATTGTCTCATTTACAGGCTGCAGCGTCATTCTTATATGCCTGGACAAATGAGTCATTGGCCGTTAAGGGCGCGCCCAATTAGAATAAACGTACTAGTGTGGGGCACACAGCTGGACTTGACGCGCTGAAACTCCCATGATCTGAACTCGGCCGACCGATATAACCTTGAAAGCCGCCAGTTCTTTGATCAACTTTCCCACTGCGGTTCGAACGTGGGTCGGTTCGCTTGGCAGGTCTCCCCACAGCTCACCGATTCCCAAGGAGTTACTTGCCGGCGATTGTCAAGCCACATCATTCAAGTCCTTTAGTTTCGCCGGAGGTGGGATGAAAGCAATCTTGGACCGATGCCGGACTTCTGACGACGTTCCTTCCAAGAGCTGATCCTTGAGCATGAGCTGTTCTGACTCCTGGTCCAACTGCAGCACGGATTTTGACGACGCTGCTCGGAGTGGCACGGCAAGCAAGAAAGCTTCTCTTCCATGACCTAAACAGGCGCTCTTGAACCGTCTTATTGCGTTACGGTAGTTGGCGTAACTGCCGGACCCGGTGGCCAGCGTCTAATTGGTGGCGACCTACTCCAGCTTTACGTAGCCTTCCTTCGCTCTTTGCAACATCGCCTTTGTCGTGCTTTTGAGCATCTTAAGCTCATGTGCTAGTTTATTCCTATCTGTGTTAAACCCGACCACGTTGGTAACGTCCTCGAAGTTCTCCAGGGAACCCTGAACTTCCTCAACATCGGTCCAGGAATGTCATGTTTATGGATGCCGAATTCGTGTATGGAAGCCTTTTCACGTCTAAGTATACAAGTGTATCTTCTTTTATTTCCCCCCGGTTACTTCAATACCATAGTAGATGCTCTTGCTTGGCTACTGAGTAGTAGTTCGAGTAGTGCGATCGCTCGCCAACAATGTATCAAAAAATGAGAACGCGTGGATCAGTAGAAGATCAGGGGTTGGCCGTCCAGAACCTAAGAAGCTGACGAGAGGTTGCTCAGAGACAGTTAGCTGCGAAGTTACTGAGTCGGTATGCTCAGTTAGTGCCTGGTTCGAGGGTTAAGTGCTGGAAACGGCGGAGTCCGGGCGATATAGGACTCGGATTCAGAAAGTTTCTGGCAAGAAGGAACAGACTATACGTAGTAAAAGAACGTTGCGGCTCAGTGCATATGACTGGAAATCAGAAGCGCCATCATCGAGCGCACGGAAACCAGCTTTATTGATGTTATAACACTCCGATGTAAAAAAAATAGTGCTCATGGAATGTATGAGCATCACCCAGGAGGACATGAAGGTCGTCAAGAGAGTGGGTGAAGATGAAACGACATTTGCTGCGCCTAGAAAAATGCCTGTGCAAGGAGAGCTGCATGGAGTTCCAGAAATCGCACCACATTACTGAAATAACCACCCTGTAGCCATACAGAAGGATATATTTTGGTGTTGAATATACTGTGGTTGTAAGACAGAAAGGCACAGTGCAATGTGTTCTGGCCTGAAATTATATCCGTACATCGACTGAGCATTTTAACAGACGAGCCGGCCGTGATTACATTGAATCTCCGTCAAGGTTGTGAACTGATCATGGACAACGCGGGACATCAAGGGACAGCGTTCTTCGGAACCAGAAGCTGTTTCGGCTGCCCTGTGGAAGAAAATCACACGACCAGGTCTGAGCCACAGGCCAAATGAGTCACGCGCATAATTTACACGAACGAAGATTAAAGTGGCGCTAACAACACGGTGGCACGCTGTTACACAATTTAAATCCAGTCGGTGCGCGCTTGCTAGGTTGCATTGCGCCTTGAAAACATTGGCAACCATGGAGTCATTGGATCAATGTCATACGTGAATTAATGTGTTCGCTTCCTGTGTTGTTCCAGCGTTAGCCCCATGTGTTGACTGTAGAGTTGACAACATCTGCGCCATCCGCTTTGTTGTATCAGAACATTAGGTTATTTTCTTCTTATCACCATCAACTGAGGGCTGAATTCGGAACACTTGTGATGATAAAAGGAAACTTTATGTGCATAAATAGACATGCACTCCAAACTTTTCGCGGCCTCCATATTATACCATCTCTTCCGCATGCTACTCAATTTATGCACACCGGCTTGGAGATAGACACTCGTTACTGAACTTGCCCATTGAGTAGCCATTAAAATATATTCCAGGCTTGTTGCATTCATCACATCGCCTTGGAAGTCTTGAAGTGGGCAAGCGGGTACGCGCTAGACCCTCGTCCACTAACATTTGAACTCGCCTTACCTAAGGAGCAATCTAAACTTGGTCCCAACAAGCATCAGACTAGAGAAATTAGCAGGGTTTAGAAACAAACCGTAAACTTCCAGCAATGTTTGGAAATAAGATAAGTAGTTAGCTCTCGCCTAGTCTGGGATCAAGTGCAGCGACCAACGAATGAAAGAAAAGAAGTGCGAGATGAACTCCATTCCATTCGGCTGAACTCAAGAGTTCGCCAAGTGGACAGCGCGTGTGGAAAATTTGAGTGCGTTACACAACGCTCAAAAACGTTCAGGTTAACCGACCATAAAGAATGGGAAAGTAAGAGAGTCGTTAGGAACAGGGCAAGTATTCGCTGTGTGCAATTAGTTATAATAAAAATAATGGCATATTTCTAAACGAATCTGTGAGAAACACGCTCAGATGAGCATGATAAGTACACAGATCCTAACGTGAAAGGCATACCGTACACACAGCCGTTAATTGTACTTTACACCATTTCTGGAAATAAAATAAAGAATTATGGAAATAAAGCAAAAAAAGCACATAATAAGAGAGTAAAATTCTAGTTTCTGAAGAAGCATTTGGCTCACTTGCTTCTAAAGCGACAGTTCTGAAATTTTTCCATGTCCGATAAAAAAATGCTGGGCAGTTACATCAAAACTCGCTGCACAAGGTTAACATCGGCGTTATTTTCAAGGTCATGCGAAAAAGAGTTTTCAGGATGAAGAAAATGAACGGTCGAAGAATTCCGCCGTCGTTTGGTGTAGGCGGCTCCGGAAAAGTATGCAGAAACTTTGTCAAGGTGAAGGAAGATTGGAGGGCCGAAACTTTTGTGAATAAATGAACGATCTTCTGGACGGGACTTCGTTGTTTCCTGTAGATCACAGACCATGCGAACTGTCCAACCAGCACTGGAGTTTAATTGTCTGGACGCTACGGAATGTAGCCTCGCGTTAGAATTTATGGTGGAATCAAGAATGAAAGACAAGATTACGTGATAAACGGGAGAACGTAAAATAATCATGTGAAGAATGGCGAATAATGCACTCTGAACCTTTTATATCAAATTTATAATTTCGCGTTAGTTAATGAAATATATTTCTCTAGCATATAATGATTATCGTATAACTCGAAGAGAGATCGATTCACTGCTTTTCCTAGTATATGACTACAGCTGAATTCTGATGTCGATTTAGTATACACGACCGATATGTACGATGGAAAAGATGTTTAGCAACACGGGAAGATTGTCAGATGATCTACTAGGATAGAAAGAGGCATAGATTTATATGTAACCATATGAGGCGAACAGTTCAGGTTATATATACAGTTCCCAAACAGTTTTAACGTACACAGCCATTCCGTAGTAACTGGTCACTACACACGATTGGTAATCATTAAGTATGGAGTAAGAGTGCACCAGGATGATTTGGTCACTACTAACGGGTATGTGTATGATGTTACCATGTGCTGCCCAGAGTTTTGTTGTTCACCCGCAAGTTTTGGATGGAACTATGCACAGGATCTGTTCTGCTGGAGAGATAATACTTTTCGAAATTGAGAAATTCCTCGAATGGTGGAGGTGATGGCTTTTATCAGCTAGAAGTGTGTGTGACGATGCATCGAGTGATATAGGTTTCCCCTCAGATGTTATTAGATTAGATCGGATATTTCGATGTTATCAGGTCCGTTTTTGAAGATGTTGTCTTCAGGCAGGCAGAGTTTGCAAATAGAAATAACATACATTAATGTCATGAAAATTTCTAAGCTTCGGTTGAATTGATGTATATCCTTAATTGCTGTCAAATTGAACTCTTTCTTCCTGATGTATTCTGAACTATGTTGTAGGCGGATCGTGAAGTTGACAGTGAATTTATTGCCATAAACTAGATTATACATTTGTGCAAGATTCAGCTTGAGACGCTGTAGCCAAAGAGTATCCAGTTCAAGCATCTGGCAGCGTTCTCTGTTGTTCACAGACGACAGATACCCCACTAAACCTTTCGTGAATGCACATCGGAGACTTTCCAGAGCTAGCCAACCAGACCTGCCCAAGTGATTATATGTGAATGTGCATTAATCAAGTTGGGATGGTACGCACAGCTTAGAAAGTTGTAGTTACACTGCAGGGAGGAAGAATGAGTGTTTAATGTTTCTAATCGTTCGTATAGTTTTGGCCACTAGAAAAGATATATGTTCAGAAAAATTTGATGAGTTTGAGTAACGTATACCTAAGTCGCTGACTGAGCTGGCAGTTGGAATACCATGACCATTCAGCTTCATACAGTCCTGTGGTATATGACAACCGTGTGCAACGATGGAGAATTTATTGGCACGAAGTCCTCCCGTATACTTCCTAAAGAAGAATTGAGACCGCCAGGAGCAGAAATGTGGGCAATTTTGACGTCATCAGCGAATAGGAATAGTTTGCCATGCTTGATAAATTCACATATATCGTTGATATAAATAAGAAAGAGTAAAAGTCACAGAACGCCTTCTTGGGTCACTCCACTACTGACTGGTCTGGGCGTTGTGCTGTTACCCCCTGTTTTCACTGTTCGTGAGCGGTCTTTAACGTATGAGACAAACCAACTGAGCAATGGGTCACGTATACCGAAAGATGCCATTTTAATCAGAAGACGCTTATGAGGCATACGATAAAAAAGCTTTTTGCATATCCAAAATTATAACAACAATTACATTCCCTGGGTCAGCAGATTTTGTAACATGATCGAAGAATTCCAGCTGGCACATCATGCACGAACGTTTGCTGAGGAACCCATGCTGGGAATGGCTCACAAGATTTTGCGATAATAAGAACTCAACCATGGGACATTTCATTATCTTTTCCAACACTCTAGAACAAACTGGAATATGGGTAATTAGACGATAATTTTTGACTTCTTATCGCGAGTCACCTTTATAACGGGGTTTAATCATAGAATTTTTCTATTTGAGAAGATAGAAGCCTAATGTTAGAGGAAGTGTATAAATATTAAACAAAACGAAAGGAATGTCATCCCCTGCGTGCTTAAGAGCAACAGGGTGAATACTCTTCGGACCAGGAAGATAAGAAGTTTTGAAAGTAGCTAACTGAGAGCGCATTTTTACTGCATCAACACAAACGTGGCTTAGGAGCGTATTTGTTTTATAGGGGGAGTTGGAGGCAATATATTTAATTCAGCGTTGAAGGAAGCGGCAGAATATGAAGTGAAGATCTCGCAGATTGTTACAAAATCATCTACGGTAGTTTTGTTCTTTAGTTTAATTATTGCGCAGTACCTGTGTTTCAAAAACTGTATCAAATCAAATCTCTTCTGTTTGTTGTTGAGCGCACGTTTTTCTTCATTTAAGTGGAACATTTTAATTATATTTTCTATTGTGTCAAACATTTTATGCATTTGAATAATAGGGGAGGAATCATGTGTTTTTCGGTATCGTGATTTGAGACTATTGAGGTTACATTGCTCCTTCGGAGTCAGACTCCTGCCTTTGCCGCACACCTTACGACTTTTCGATCTTACCGGGGCTAAGATATTCATACAAAACCTGGAGTATTCATTAAATACCTCAGTTTCGATACTAGGGTTAGAGGTCGGAAAGAATGTTTTCCACTCCAAGGACCTCAACACAGTGGTGAACATGTTCCAGTCGATTAATTTTATTTCGCGATAACATGTTATGTTCGACATTTTTACAGCTTTTAGGTCAAACATGAAGTTGCCCACGTTGTGATCACTTCCTGGAAACCGCTCTAGGACAGATACTTTAGCAAAAGAGATACCTGTTGTAAAAATGAGATTCAAAGTATGGTCTAGTCTGGTAGGTTTTAAAACGTGTTGGCGCCAACCATTTACTTGGACATATGCGAGAATCTCTGCTTGATTCGCAGGGACTGTGAAAGAGGCACAAGAAATATTGGGCATAGTGAAATCTCCACCAATTATTTTGTACTGTTTGGGCAATGTTGATATATACTTCGGTCTATCATTAAGGTTGATCATGTCGCCATGAGTGGCGTTAGGTGGTCTGTAGACGCATCCTAAAGGTTGTTTACAGGATTCAGTTGACGCTGATAGCCACAATAAATCATCGATTCTATGAAGACACGGCTCATAGAGTGTGGTTGCAGAATACTGCTCCCATAAGTAGATTGACCATCCACCACCACGGCCTGTACCGAGATTTTTACGGAACATATGACAACCTAAAACACTTAGTTATGCGTTTGAAGTCTCGGAGGTACACCAAGCTTCAGTGATCAGAATAATGCAAGGACTATATGAGAAGATGTAAGATAAAAATATGCAACTTGTTGACTATTGATCGTGCATTCAAAAGCAATAAACTTAGTGCATGGTCCTCATTCGACGTCACTTATAGACCGTTAAAAATGTCCGAAGCGGAAGGGTCTTTGTGATTCAAAGACTTCGGTGACATCCCTTGGTCTGATGCGGTTATAGTGAGCGCGTCTGTGACTAACGGACTGTCCCCTGTGTCTGAATCTTCGACAGAAAGTTTTGGAAAAGTGTCAGTAAGGTGTGGTGGGGCAGTGGGGATATGGGAGGTGGACTGGGCAAGGGAGGTTTGAACGACGTTTGAGGCAGAAAAAGGATGGTGTTGAAATGGATTGGTCACACCCACATGCACGTTGTCAGCGAAAGTATCACGGGTTGCACTTAGGTGGGCATTAATAACATGGGATCTGTTCGTATTAAAAGGCGTGTTAAGCATGGGGTAGACAATTCTGATGGTGATAGTGGGGTTCTGGTTGAGACGTGCTTTAAAAGATGTGTCTCGTAAGAGGTTGCTATTGTTGGGAAGCGGCCTAGGATTAGGGGTTGCTAATAGATACACCCGTTTTTCCAGGGTGTGGGTTTGGCTTTACATACTTATTTTTTCCCTTGTAATGCGGAGGAGGTAAGCAGGAGCGACTCGTAGAATAATGAATTGAGGGGGTTATCAAAACCAGTGGTCCACTGGTGACCATTTGCTGTGTTCCCTTGGAATAAGTTTAAAGTTGGAGGGCTGGCGTGTGTCTGACTGGAAGATGGTCTGAGCCTTACCTTGTCTGATCTAACTACAGCTTAGACAGGTTGAAATCTAGACGTCTCAGTTGGTTCAATATATACACACTTATTTACATGTTGTTGATTGCAAGTTGACTTCTCGACAAGAGCCACCACTTCGTAAGGCAGGTTGCTGGAATTGTCAAGATCTAATGTTGAATTAATCAAGTCGGCGAGTCTGTTGTTCCCTGTTGTGTTGTTGGTGGTTTCAGGAGGAACTTTGACATCCTCAGGTGTGGTACAGCAAGACGAAGCTATACACTCGGCTGGACCCGATTCATTACCCTTGGAATTCATCGCACCTTGTTTGAATGCATTTTGGGCCACGCGCTTGGAGATGACAGTGTTGTGCAATAAGCCATTTTGCCATTCCCTCTCTACTGACGTCCTATCCTGCACAATTCCTACCAGTTTAAGAGAGGTTTCGAACTTGATAAGATCCTGACATTGGATGGACCGTCTCGCAAGTGTTTCGATCTAGAATTTGAGCAGAAGCAGGCATCAGATCTCCCGAGTCTTTTTACAAAGACGAATGCAGGTATATGATGTCTGGTCTATGCCAGTAATCCTCGGGACTAACTTTTTAATGTGAAGCTTATCCGGCACAGTGAATACGATGGCACCGTATGTACAACGCATTCGTTTCGTGATTCCTCTTGTTAACCTGTTGCGAAACATGCCTGCGATCTCTATGTTATCCGTCTTGGTACTTTTCGGTACTCTGAAGATGTAAGATAGGGAGATAAGGTTCTCCTTTAGAGAACCGAATACAGCATAGCCTGTTTTTAGTAGGGGAAGTTCAGCTTCCAGCTCAGATATCTTACCGAATAACTCTGCCAACACATTGTCTACGGGGGTAGATCAGTTCTTACTTACTGGCGGGAATCACCAACGTATCTTCGCCTCTTTGGGGGGCCTTTGTGACATATGGGTCTAAAGTATTTGCCTTTAGGTTGTTCAACATCAGCTGTAGAGCTATAACAAGTGGTTGTGACACCAGCCGGTCTCACCAGCAAACAAAACGGAGTAGGCCCGCAGTCGGACCGCGTCTAGCCGCCAGTCTGACCGGAGTTGACCAGCATCAAATACTGAAGTCGGTCCGACTCCAGTTTAAAAAGACAGGCAGTCGGAATACGGAAGCTGATATAATGAAATAAATTTAACGCATTTACAAAGCTTTCAACGAAACTATCAGTTACCACAGACCGCAAGCGATGCAACACAGTCGTACTCACCACACAGAATACAGGTGAAACTGTTAATGCGGTTCAATGGAGGCACGGATTGAAACAATCGTGCACCAAATGGTGGTAGTCGTGAATGCATTGAGAATGAAAGTTATGAATATGATAGCTTGACTTAGAATTTTCACAACTCGTTTGAATACCACAAAGAGCGTAATTATTACCGTTTATTATTCTCATCTGATCCGCTCACTGTGTGGCCAGATGTTGGCCAACACCTCGGAGTCAGCCATGTGTTTACTGGGTAACTTGACGACCGGTTTTGGACGTCATAATTCGTTATACAAGAATATTTTTTAGACAGGCGGGAGGACGTAGAAAAAATGTAAGCAGACTATACTGTGTTTAAGTTTTAAAAAATAACAATTATATGATAATTTTCAAATTTATATCCACGCAGTAATTACTTTCGAATCTCGCGCGCAGTCAGTTGCACAACTGAAGAAAGTGGCGCTAGGGACATATCAGGCCTTCTATTGCAGTCGTACACAAAATCACGCGTACATAACAGACAAGCAGGAAAACATGGTTGCAGCCGGGATCCTTGGAAAAGCTATACGACCGCTGGTCACTAAATTCTTTATTTTAATCCACTTAATTTTTGAAGACTCCGCGGTGGCACATGCTTTGCGCACTTCTTTGTCACCGTAGGTCTCGTGCAACAATTTCTGTACACCAATATACGATAGCAGTCAAAAGAATCACAACAAGATATTTTTAAGCTGCGACTGTTGAGCCCGGAAGCTCGGTGGTTGTCCGGGCATCTCCAATCTACTCTCAACGTCTGTCGACAGGCCAGATTAAGAGTAGTCGCGTCTGCAATCAACGGGCGTCCGTAAATTCTCAGCCAGCAGAGTAACGGACTTGGAACCCAAAGAGAAGGCGATCGTACTGATCAGGTTTTTTTTATTAATAAGGTGCTATGATACAAGAGAATTAGTATGAACTAATTAGAAGGTAACAACAAACACCGGATCCATCAAATATACCAGTTCCGAGACTAGCGTTTCATGTGAATATGATCAAATGCAATAGTCGTGTAATATCGGAGCTATCAAGCGCAAATGGAACCAGGGTAAATATGAACAAAGATTCAGCAGCAGGATGTGAGGATGAAAAACTACACAATGGCAAGTTCCCACAAGTTGACGATATCAAGACTCAATAGGACATCTTGATTGATGTTCGCGGGAGATATGACCTGTCGCGCACGTAGTCAGTAAGAAAGGCTTCCGATTTCTGTCGAAAAGGCCCCGGATGCAAGAAGAAGGGACCAACCAGAAAGGAATAAACAGAAACAAAGGACGTGACCGCAAAATTTCCATCAAACACAACTGTCACTCAGCGCAAACAAATACCTTAACACCGACCTCGCACCTTCCTCAGTTAGCATTTTTTTACAAAGGTTTGTTAATCACGGAAACGATTTTCTCTTAGCGGTCGAAAGTGGTTTCCCAAAGGAACGTTTCAGGAAGTTCTCAGATTCTCACTTGTACGAGTGGTCGTTAGAATAATTATTTACTCTGTTGTTGTAACCTACTGTCATCCACAACTGCGGTCCCGCACGCTGTTTCCGTGAGTGCATCCCAAGTCAACGTTAATTCATTGGACTTTAAAACAGACAACGCACTTCATCCATGTAACTTGGTGTCACAGCCTCTAACCGTGTACAAATCGATTCATTGCTGCATTGCCGCGGGTAACTCGAAATTTGGTTCAAATTTTCTCGCTGTTATTGTCTACGCATTTTTTTTGCTCTATTGGTGCCCTGTGCATCAAAAATTACATTCGATTATTGTTATTCGTTACCGAATAACATATCTAATCA
>LUCH01018274.1:0-16048 GCA_013368495.1 Paragonimus heterotremus
ACTCAAATTTTATCATATCACGTCGTTTGTATAATTATCTATCGGTCGTTCAACGGATCTCATCGCTGGCGTTGTTTTTCTTTCTTGTGGTGGTCTGTTCAATCTAACGGAACATGACTTAGCAGTGGGTCGTTCCTATTTTTACCGATACATCTTCCGTTTAATTTGTACGTCTATCTTTGATTCTATCTGTCACCGTTACGACTTTTCTGTGATACTACTATATTTTTGGTCATTTTTATCGGTTGATTTACCAGCACACTACATGGTACACACATTTCAGTGATGTGAAGTGTAAGATGAAAGGAAATGTGATGGAAGATCACATAACAGTGTACTTTATTTTGTAATTCATGTGACGAAACTTTGTAACCCCTGTCGCACTGCGTCAAGATCACATTACTACGGTGGAAATGGGTATGCAACATACAAATCTGAAGCCACCTCCTCAAAATTATCCGTGCATACGTTCAAAGACACCGGTAACAAATAACACAACCTTTTATTATTTGTTAAAATTACGCAAAATATGTAGCAGAACGTTGTCATCTCTATGAAGAATACAGAAACCTTCATCAACGATAATATTAGTCATTTTCATACAGATGATAGGAGAAGCAGCGGTAACGTGACGAATAAGCGGTTCACTGGAATTCTGATGATGGTCGGATAATGGGGACACTGTTAAGTGGCCCATATAAAACTGTAGTGGAACTAAACACTACACAAAACTTGAGTGTGAACACCAGTTCAAAACGTGAAGGAAACTAAAGCAACTGACTCGCAATAGTTCTCAAGGATGCGTTGGTTTGTATGGTTCCACTAGACCGAATGATGGTTTCCAATGGATGCGATCCATCGCGTTGCTTCAAAGAGATTTTGGATTCATAGCGAAAAATATCGTGCCGACAGATTAGTTCGAAGATATGCTGAAATAAATGGTTGACTGCGTTAGCCTTCAACTTTTTCCGCGAAACAACTCGTCAAACTGTTCCTCACCTTATATCACACTAAAGAGTTGTATACAGCACGACATACCTGTATTCATTGTCAACCATTGCTGACTCTATTCTATCCAGAGAATGAAGTCGCTAGCCCGGTCCCGTTGACCTGGCTTATAACGAAGATCCGAGTATGCGGTATGCATTAACACTAGTAGCCGCTCCACACGACTGACTTAAGTTATGATCAACGTCCCAGAATGCAGTACGCGCTCAAACTAATGACTAACCCAACCTGACTCACTTAGGCTATGAAGAACGTCTGGGCATGCAGCATGTGTTCAAACTAGTAGCTGCTCCTTCCAAAAGACTTTTATCATGAACGATTTGGAGAACGGACACATGCGGGAAGTGACGAAGAACTTGCATTTGAAGCGTTTGGTGTACATGGTAATAATCATCTTCGTTGATTGCCTTATCGACTGGAATGCTTTTATGCGCCGCGACAGATACTTGGCGTTCTAAACATCATAGTTTGACTGGTTGAGAAGCCTACCACCCGGTGATCGGCAGGCAGCTTGAGTTCACCTGTTTCCTTATACTGTTTCGTATGGACGCCACGCGAACTCAGACTGGTTGGAAACAATACAGTGGAGTGGATATAATTTACTTCCATAGATTCTCGATGATAGGGTGAGACATGATACCCTTTTTTAAGTTGTTCCATATGCACCGAAGATGGAAAAACCATATAATAGCGTTACTTTCAACCATTTCCAGGAGCGGCATTTCGTCAACCAGTACCTACCTGATATCTTGCAAACAAGGAGAAGTGGTAGACATGTCATATAGACCAAGGAGCTGGAAATGTTATACATGTTGGAGTGCAGTGCCAACATTATGTGGTCATATATTATTTCCACTATATCTTCAAAAAGCCGCAAAATGAAGCACTGTCGGGCCATAGAATGACGTGCTTTATCTTGAAAATTGCAATGAGCCAATTTATAAGGCCTGAAAAAGTGAGCTAACGTTCATAAAGGGTTGCGTTCGCGAAAATGATAAATGTTCTTATCACCAAACCAGTACTTTTGGCGCTTATTCGATGTATTCCAGTTTCTTCATCAACGCATCTCATTTACAATTGATGCGCTGAAGGTACTTTGCCTGAGCTTTCAATTATAAAATTTCCAAAAATATTTGAAAAACGAGGATTTGTGCCTAAATGACCGTTTTCACTTTTTAATGACCTTCAAACCGAACCACCCGAAACGGATTGCCCCCCAGTTTTCTGCACATCTGCTACAACGGCCAGTGGAATCTCCCACGGGGGCGTTGAACAACACATAGCTATAAACAAACGAACTCATCTAATCAAAGAAGAGGGGAGCGCAGCGCAGCTATGCTAATGATCGAATTATCGGGGTGAATTCGTGGATCGCCACAACGATTTTGATGGACAGATAATTCTCGGGAAACGTATAAAAATTTGTTGCTGAACAGGCTGATGATGTACCATAATTACATAGTATGATGCTCACACCCAGGAGGGTTCTTCCGAGCTGTCAAGAAGTCTGGAAAAAGCGGTAGCCAGTTAAGCCCAAAAGAGGTGATACACGCACCGAAATACAATAGTGGGCGACTGGTTATTTGTACAACTGTCGAATTGATGGGATAAAGCAAAATATCTTAGGTCAACGTTTGATTAGCGGTCAGAAAGAGGATGAGGTAGTATATACTGGAATGAACACTTGTGAGGAATGGGGTCGAGTAGGATTTTCACACGACTGTACCTCAATAATCAATATATGGCCCACACCAGATCCAAATGTTGACGACGGCACATACGGCAGGCCCTTTCTCTAGTTAATCGATTATTGGCTGTGAATGCAAAAACTCAAGGTGTACTTAAATGCCATTGCAGGAGGATACTCAGCGAGCAACGCTGAGTGTGAGGATGGAACTTGCCTGCCTAGTCTAACAGCCCAGGTAGCACAACAGCGGGGGGCCCGCGCGGGCCCCGGGCGGGCATCGGCGGGCAAGAAGCGGGCGTAGGGCGGGCAGTGGGACTAGGGCCCCCCCCGGGCCCCGCGAGGGCATCGGCGGACGGTGGAAAAAATTTGCGAGCGAGGCTTTTTCAGCCTTTCTAATACCGGCAATTTTATTCAAAACAATTACGGTACGCATTTTCAACGCTTAGGAAGTCTCCCAATCCCCCGCCTAACTAATTTTCAAGAGGAATCCGCGAGGGGAATGAAAATTATATTCTGTTTTTTTACAACATTTTCGTTTCGACTCGTTCAAATATTCCGGAAACAAATTTGTCCATCAGAACAGTTTAATCCCATTCACCAGCAACCCGATTTTCCCCATAGCACCCACGGATAACCGAAACAGAGAAAGAAAAAGACGAAAAATTAGATGCAAGATGAAGTTGCACGGATGAAGTAGAAATAGCATATCTCCGTACATTATCGAGATAGAGTGGAAGTAAAACACCACAATCTTACAGCATTCCTTCTAGGCATTCTAATAATACTACACATATTTGTCCATTCATATCACTTTGGCCGAATATGCCATCATGAACTTGTACAAAATTCAAACATGAACCATAATTATACAAGTTTTATGGGTATGTTTGAAATTCCATATCTTTGTAAATAATCGAGATAGAGCAAAAGTGAAACACAGCAATCTTACAGTATTCATTCCGGGCGTCCTAATCATACTACACATGCTTGTCTATTCATATCACTTCGGCCGAATATGCCATCCTGAACTTGTACAAAATTCAAAAGTCAACCACAGAAATATGGGTTTCTCGGATTTCTTTGAAGTCCCGTATCTCCGTAAATACTTAAGGTACAGCGCAATTAATACAATAATCTGGAAGTACTCTCCCTACATTTTGCTTCAGAATATAGGAAGCAAGTTAATTTCATCCATACCATGAAGTACGAAGAAAAACAATCGACCTTCTCTGCACCTACCTCAATTAGCACTACAGAGCAGCCATTAGAAAATGTCTGAAATTACGAGTACGCTTAAACAAACAGCAGCTAATTTGATGAAAATAATGACCCATTTTTTGAACTCGATTTAACTGATTTCTATAGATGGCATGATATCACATAGTGAATTGTTTGGATTTTTATTTTCGACATTTTACTCACTGCCCGCCCAAACCCGCGTGGTACCGGCATATCGCGGCGGGCAGTGTGCTACATGGGAGGTAGCCCTCTCCTTCTGAGGGCTCAGTGAAGGACAGGGGTGCATCCTTTTCTCAGGACATTAAAAGATTTGATTCCACGGGCAGGTTGCACTCCAAAGCCATCAGTGCGTCGTTTGATCTTCTGTTCAAATTGCGGGACAATCCAGGCACCCAGTGGTGATTGACAAAGCGACTGACCTGAACTCCGCTCGCAAGCCACCTTACGACACGCCTCATCCGACGGTATTTTCACTTCATGCAAGAGAAGCGTGTTCAACCAGCCAAACTAGAGTCACCTACCGGGGCGAACCCTGAGCTTCAGGTGAAGTCAACAATTACGGTTCTCCCACCAAGGAATGTACATCCTACTTCCTTTGTATCCTCGACAGTATGCGCCATCATTGCTGTCTTGGCCCTTGGTCTACGAAATCTCGGGCACCGGGCGAGTGCGTTGTGGAAAAGGACAGCTCATCCCACGCCTCCAACCCTCGCACCCTTTAGTGCACCTATTACGAAGTACCTGCTTACCAAAGTCTGCAGTTATAAAAGCTCGCCGGGTTCTGCTATGAAATCAAGCTCTTGCTCTTACGGAGACCTGGCATTTAGCGAACAATAATGGTCGCGGACTGAATGTGCATGTTTGTCCCGTGTACCGTGCCTGCACTCCGAATGGATTTCAGCAACTTCAACGATTTTCTCACGGGTTCAGAGAAGGTGGCTTGAGTCACCCGGATACAGTCTATTTGTCCGTTTCGATGTTAGCGGATTTCTGTAGAACTTAAAGGCAGTCATTGAAAACAGGATGCAACGCCATTCTTGGGTGTAACAGAGATTACCGAGAACAGAGTGATGTGCTAGTCCATTAATGTCTTAAGTAACTGGGGATCTACTAACGATTTGAAACGGTCCCTAGGAGGTCAGCTAACAACCTCTAATGGAAGGTTGTTTTAGTGGTTGACAACTTTTTATGGGAAGAACTGTTGCTTGAGGAAGGTCCGGGGTCAAAGCTTATAGGGCTCTTTGTCGTGACCTTTCTGAATATTACCAGCTACTGATGGAAAGGGTTACCGCACGAATGCTGCGCCCAAGTAAAGTGTGTGAGAATTAAGTCACCACAGTGTCTTCAAAACTGAAGTGTATAAAGCTCAAGAATTTCAAGACGAGACTCGCAAGAAAAATGCCGCAAGCCAGTGACCGTTTTGGTAGCTACTCGCTGGACACGTTTGGTGGCTTGTACGTCCTTTTGCAGGTCAGTGTATAACGCTTGATCAGTACATTCAAACAATGGTCTTACATAAACTCCGTGAAGCGATTGAAAAGCTTGCTGGTGTATACAGGGAAAGGCCCCATTTATCGACCTGAGTTCCAAGTCCCTTTTCGGTGGTCATCTGGCGGTGATAAGAAGAAGATAACCCGGTCAACAAACAGATCCCTGGTTCATTTTACGGTCGTTTCTTGCGATATCTATCGCGCTCTGTGCGCCATGTATCACAAATAGACCCCCGAAGTCTCCTGCGGGCGATACATGTGCATACTTACTGTCGTTCAGAGGGAAGCTTCACTCATCCGACTAGCACTTTATACGGTAAACGTTAATCTAAAAGGTGTTAGATTCACGGACATCCCGGAGTTTTGAGTCTTCAGCACAAAGAAGGGCGTTGCCGGAGATAAGATCGGAAAGGTCATTAGCGTATATTAGAAACAACATCGGACCGACTGCAGATCACTGAGGTAGTCCAGGAGAGATAGAAGACAGAAAACAAATGTCTTATCCTGTTTTCTCCTTGAAAGTTCTGTTATCAAGAAATGATGTAATCCAGCGGAGAACCTGTCCTTGGATGTCATAAGCTTCCAGTTTATACGGAATTGGACCGTGTGGAACACGGTCAAAGGTTTGGACGAAGTCAAGGAGGATTGCATTCAGGATGTGGCCACTGTCATCGGCTTCTTTTGGGCTATTAATGAAGATTAACATATTGGTTATGCAGACTGGCCGGTGAGAAAGCTATGTTGGGTAGAGGAGGGATTGTTACTTGAGAAGAAGTGCTCAAGGATGGCGTGCTTTGACAGATGCTCCGCTAGCTTACATAGGATGCTAGTGAGGTTGATCGGCCAACAAATACCAGGGTAGCGACGATCGCCTGCCTTAAATATAAGTGTGACAACGACCTCTTTCTATGCCTCCGGAAGAGTGCCAATCCGAAGTATCTGTTTATACAGATTATGAAGGGGGACTGTCAAACCTAGGGCCACTTCTTTGAAGATTAGGGATGGATCGCGTCTGGCCTTATTGCACTATGAAAGTTGATTTCGGGCAAGAGATCCCATACGTCGGACAGCAGTTAGGAGTGGGTGTTGGAAGATTCTCCCCGGGAGAATCGGATGCCAGTTTGGCGTAACCACATTGTAAGTTGCCGAATATTATTCTCCGAACACCTCAGCATTCACCTGGGTCTTGGAGAAAGTATCACCATCGGAACTTTGCACAGGAAGCGCTGGGGGCCTTTGGTTTTCTTCGGTGGCGTACGCACTTGAAGATAAAATTCATATTCTCGCGGGCTACCAGTACGATCTATGACTGTACCTTTCTGGTGTTTTGACGGAATTTCCGCCTTCACCTGTTTCATGGAGAGAAAAGGCTTCTAGATCCTCCGGCTTGCCCGTCGGTTTCTTCTTGGGGAATAGTTGGGAACCTAAGTCAAGAAGACGACGTGTGTTCAGCAGAAGCGGTGAGTGAGGTACGAACGTTCACAGTCTGCGATGAACAAGTGCCACCTCATCTCTGTGAATGACACCTCAAAAGAAAGTTGGCTCGTGTTCAGCGAATATAACCTGCACTTCCGTGCACTCAGGAGTGTCTTCGATGCGTCGAAGTCTACTTTTTGAAAATTTCTGAATGAAGTCTTTTTCACGGAATTTTGCAACCAGTAACGGATAACGTCAAAAGCTAGTTACATTTGGCAACTATGCCCGGGATGGTTTGTTGGCCAGTCTACCTACCAAATGAGCTCCATTTGTAATAGACAGATCAAGCAAGGAGGGTATCTGTCCTGGAGGGTGCCGCGTACACAGCTCGACGTGCTGTTTCCAGGCTTCCTCATGGATCAACATTGTGAAGGATTTCGAAAATCCGCAGTCGGAATCTTCAGCAGAAGCGGTTATATTGTTGAGTCTGGGTGTGTTGAAATCACCCATAATGAGAAGATGGGAGGGACGTTGTGTAGGCCGGAGACGACCTGGGGTGAAAAAATTGGCCTCCTCGTCGAATGCGCTGTACGACGGCGATCGGTAGATACCACCGACATGGAGAACGTCACGACTTCGACGATGTAGTTTGAACCAAGGTGCATCACGTTCCTCTGGGAAGTTTGCTTCCCCTATGACGGCTCGCACCACAAGCTTCTGGCTCGGAAAGACAGCAGAGACTCCCATGGGTCCACGGGAGAAATCTGTTGGGTACTGTGAGTGTCCAGGATCATGCAGCTCGTCACCACTGATACCTGCGGAAAGCCAGACTTCTGTCAATATAGCAACATGAGGACAGGCGTCGTGGACCAACTGTCTGATTTCAGGTGGTTTGTTTAAAAAGCTCAGACATGCAGTGTCCGCATAGTTGAGGGCCCTTTCCTCATTTGGCTGGGTGAGCGCAATGAGTAGCCGGAGAAAGCTGTCCTAGTAGCGAGAGGGAGTGCGCAGGCCGTGTCAGAGTTTTCTGCGCCCCTTTGGGGGGTAGTAGTCGTTTCATCACAGCCTGAACACATGTGAGCGTTCCCGCCGGACGCTTTGCTCGTTTTTGTTGACGCAAGGTTAGTGGCTTTTGAACCGTCTTGGCTTCTTGAATTACTGGAGTGTGGTTTGCAGTCTTACGCCCTCGAAAATTTGGGTGGAATTTCAAGTCGGAAGAGAATTTGGGACCAGATGACCGCGATCCGGCGGGGGAAAGTGCGGCTAAATTGAGTCAAGTATGAACCCTTTTCTGGATACAGGAGGTGATCAAAGTAGGCTCATTGAGTTGCAAAGTTCAGGAGTATAGTGAGTTTTGATAGAACGTTTTGGAGATGGGGTGGTTAGGGGTTTGCAGCAAGATCGTTGGTCTGTAGCACCTTTTGGACCTACTGGTTCAGACCCATGCGGCTCCAAAGACGCCTGGCAGTCCAATGGGATGGTGACAGACGCCTGTGATGTGTGGGGTGGGCACATGGGTTGACCCATCCAGAGAAACTAGTCCCCTATTGAGAATAAGAATAAGGACTTTTACGTTGGCTTGAAGTTTGGGGTCAGCCTTGATAAGTGGCCTTGTTCCATCAAGCTGGGAGCGCCCCTACCGACCCTACAGTGGGCGATCCAGTGAGACTCCTCTTGGATAAGCGCGTTTTTCTTTAGCTGAACTGTTTTGTCCAGTACTTTCCCCGTGCTTGTTTTTGAGGATAACGTCACAAAGAGTCCGTGCGACCTCTTGGAAGCTTTGGAACGAAGTCTGCCGGCTTTGGAGGGAATGCGATGTTCGACACAACTCTGGCTTGTTCCCTTGTGGAGGATGTGGTCTGAAGTCGTCCTCACAAAACAGGCGTTATCTCTCGGATTGTCTTGTCCCTCAGGTTTGTCGCGGCCTCCCCGAATTGAGCTGTGGACAAGGCCAGTGCACTACGAACCCGATACACTCGTTCAGTGAGCTCATTTCTGACTTCCTGTCTAGTAAAGCCGTTCGTGTTTAAATCAGAGATCTTTCAACTGCTGTCATGGGCAGTGCATCGACACTTTTGGACGTCTTGCAACTACACTCCACTGTGTCTTCTTTCTTATCACTGGGATTGGAGAGCAGCAGGACGGTTACAACCTCGGGCGGGATGCGCCCTTCCCAAAGAAGGCATGGCATGTAGGTGAGTGGCTAATTTGAAGAAGCCAATAGAGTGTATCGGTTCTTCCTGAGGCCGATGTACTTAATGTGTGACAAAACATGCACGTCTGGCATTGCAAACCGATCTGAACAGTTGTATGGCAAACGAAACGTCCACAACCCCCCGACGCTTTTGATCCATCGATGCTGCTGGAACTCGTGCGTGTCTTTGTGAACACAAGCAGTAATTGCTAACGTTATACTAGACGATGGGCAAAACGGACTGGACGTAAAGCGAGGAAATAGTGGAACCGAGTAAATATCTAAGCAGCTAATGATCGGCTAAATTGATACATTGAACGGTGAAGATAACTGTATAAATCTTGATGCTCAGAGCACCAAAACTACAAGGTAAAACAGCTCGAAAAGCGGTTTCGCGCGCTGCTTGAATTTCTGTCGTAAGAGGGTCATATTCCTTATTATCCAAATTGCACATTTGAAGAAGGCTCAGGTTACCGACAGAAGCAGTCCAGTTACTTCCGTCATACGAAATATATCGGAAACTACCAAAAGCATTGACACAGTCATCCATCAACTCACCACTTGAGGTTCGGTCGACCACCTCCTCGGATATTAGTCGTTGATCAACGGCATTAGAATGTGCAGGAGGCAGCGGGTAAGAATTGTTTTAAGGCTTCTTGGTACACAGTGACGAGAAGAACTCAGGTAGGCACCATGTTGGTTGTTCTCATCGTATCACTAGTAAGGTCTACTGGGCGTCGGTTTTCAATTATTGTACCTAGTTGCCTCTTCTTTCCTTTGTCTACCTATAAAATGGGTCCTAGTTGTTGGGTCTTATAAACTCTGGCTGTTTTCCTATTTCCTTCTCGTTATCACGTTATGTAATCTCCAGGATCACCAGATCATCTCGCATATTTACTCATAATAGCATGATCAGGCCCCAGGCAGGTAAGCTTCCACGCGGTAACCACGGCTGGCTTAGTGAAGTGGTGGAGACTGGTATTTGTTGTGACACTCACAATGTTTGGTCCCACTTGAAGTGCAGTAAACTAAAAGACTGCGCTTACGTGCTATGTGCGAAACATTCGGTTATGAGATGGGTATACCCTGTTTATATCGCTTGCATCTTGGGGCACAAGAGTCTAGGCAATCCGCTCTCACCGCCGTTGGTCCCAGAGGACAGTTTAAGTCTAGGAAACGTGAGTGGGAATTCTCCTAGCAGTGGTCAACATGATCAGGAACAGGCTGTAAGCCAGGTGGGGAAAATGTGCTGCTTGTCGGTCGTCTCCCGGGATATAGTCAGGTTGAGGCTGATGAAGCATAGAAAAAACTTCAGGGACATCATGGGTCCAGAAATGTTCATGCAGCGGAAATGAGAAAAAGAGGTCCAAAAACTCCGGGGAGAAGGCCTAAAGCATCTACCGTCACATCGGTGGGCAAAAAACGGGTCAATATAGTAGATGTTCTGACAACTCTTCAAAAAGGGCGGATGAACAGGCAGGGACAAGTAGGTCACTAAAGGATGGTAGATGCTTCATGGACAGGACCACTGCAAGCTTGGAAAAGACTAGCGAGATAGCCACCGGTAGAGGGCGAAACGTGGTAATTGATGCAATACCTAAACCGGTAATGAGGGTAGGCCGACAACGGGAGCGTGCCATGCGATACCATCTTGCCAACTTGTTGCGAATTGTAAGCATCCCAGAACATGTGGGGATTAAGAGAGTTCTGAGGTTGGGGAAATTGCAGAAAATTGACTCAAGTGTCCGCAAAACTAGACCATTTTTGGATTAGTTTGCTAACCCTCGACATTAAGACAGTTTACTGTCATTTGCAGGGAACATCAGAGACTCTATAAAAGGGGGGATTGCAGTCGCGCCAGATAACTTATCTAGGACGAGGATGGATGTAACATTTCCGGCGAGACAGCCAACTAAATTTTTACCCTCACCCAGAGTGCATGCCAAGAAAATCTCCACGTGTGCTCCAAAAGGGGGTAGTGTCCAGGAGTATTCTTTCAAAGCTAGTATATTATTGCGTCTATCCAGTAGTTTCTTGGAGAGTGGACACAAAGACTCGAAAGGTCATGCAAATCAGAACAGGTTCCAGCAGACGCTGCCGGGGGGCCGGTCTACTGAAAAACGGTTGGTTGCTATTAATCCAAAAATGGGGTAGACCATCAAACGTATCGTCGGAGCTTGCCTCCCCTCACAAACTCCAGTTAACCTCAAGGGGAATAGGTGAGGGGAGACTACCTGTGGTCTGCACTGACGCGTGCAACGTTGGAAACAAGTGGGGAGAACTCCGAGCGGCCACTACAGATGCGGATTTCATGGCGATTACTGAATCGTGGCTGGAGCCGGAAATGAGCACTGAAAACCTCTGTCCACCCGGATATCGTACTTACCGGGCGGATCGACAAGATGGAGGAACTGGAGGAGGGCCCTTGCTTCTAGTGGTGCAACACCACGAACAGCGGTCTGGCAGGGCACCCATAACACCCAACGTGCAAGTAGCTGTTTGTTTCGTGCAATTGCTGAACGTAACAGTGTTGGTTGCGTGCATCTATAGGAGTCCGTTATCGAAAGAGGCCTAGGATGATGTGCTGTTGGCAGCACTGAGTGAACATGCATGTCGAGCACAAAAGGTCCTTTTGTTTGGAGATTTCAACGCACCCGAAGTTGGCTGGATAGAGGAGCATGCACCGAGAGGGTCGTTTGGGGAATCTTCTCTTAAATTCCTGCATACTGTAGTGACCTAATAAGTCAAATGATGAAAGTGATAAAAATGACCAAAAGATGATACTATCAAACAGTCGTAACGGTGATGGATGGGCTCAAAGTTGGACGTAGAAATTAAACCGAAGATGTATCTGTAAAGTAGAAACTACTCACTAGCATGTCAAAGTCCGTTAAGTCGAATAGACCACCACAAGACGGAAAAACGGCGCCAGATATGAGATTCCTTGAACGACGGATAGATTAATTCCACAAGCGACGCTGTACGCATAGAGCCCGCAAGACTCGCGAACCGAGGAATCAGCGGGTTGTATTGACTGGTTATCTATTAGTTCGATTAAGTTGGTTTGAACGTTGGCTGTATATGCGAAGTTGAGGAAAGCGAAAAGTGTGAATAACAATTATAAAATAGGAAATGGTGAACAAAATATTACAACATCAAGGACCTGGCTCAGCATGCCATTCAGTATACCCGATAGAGACCTGGCCAGACACCAGCTGTGCTGTACCAAAGTGATAACAACGAATCAGAATGAAATAAACAACTTTGTTATCGGACATCCTGGTGGTCTAAGCGATCATGGGGTCATTAGGCTGACATTCGCGTTAGCGACTGTTAAATCCCTGGATAAATGGCGTCGGACCTACAGGGGAATTAACATTGACAAAATGATCAAGGAGGCGGAATTAAAAGCATGGCCGAAACTTAAGCACGATAACGATGTTGAGAGGATTTGGGCCAAGCTCAACACCAATTTACTGGAAATGGTTATTAATTTTGCTCCATTTCGGAAAGTTATCCGCCGCGGGAGACTACCATGGCGGAAGCGCAAAGCGAGCAAGCCTCAAACTATGAGGCGTGAGGCTTGGGACAGATTCAAACGCACAGGTGGACATAAGCGTTATCTGGGGTACAGACGGGCGCGGCGCAGGTCCATCCAGGTTCAGTGAGAGTGCAGATTAGCATATGAGGATAACTTTGTTCAACGAGCCAAGCAAAACCCACAGGCGTACTATAATCCCGTCCAGTCCAAAGCTTCCCTTCGAGTGTCCGTTGGGTGCATCAGTAACGAACAAGGACAGAACACGTCCACTAGTGAAGAGAAAGCCCAAGCATTGCTCCAGCTCTTTGAGAGGGTGCATATAAGGGATGGTAGCAGGTAACCGCGCGTTGACTTCGTGCCTGATGTACCAACTATGGAGGAAGTGGTGGTCACTGCTGGAGAGGTGCGGAGTAAGTTGGCCGAACGGAATGTTACGAAGGCAGAGGGCTCAGATGACATTCACCCTGCGATTCTAAGACTACCTGCGGATGTATTAGCTGCTCCCTTTGTTTAACAAATCGCTCGGTGAAGTCGAACTACCCGCAGTTTGGAAATTAGCCGCTGTCATACCGATACACAATGGGGGCAGTAGGGAAGAGGCCTCAAACTACAGGCCTGTGAGCCTTGCGTCAGATCTTGAGGGACAAGGTAACGCTACATCTCGCCAAGCATAGAATTGTGGCGGCTGGGCAACATGGCCTTGTAAGTAGGAGATCTTGCCTTTCTTGGCTTTCTTATGTGAGATTACTCTAAAACGTGAAAAGGGGAATTATGTTGAAGTCTGTTACTTGGATTTTAGAAAGGCCCTCTGCTTCGTAATTCAAAGACTTTTAATGTTAAAATTGGAAGCATTTAATATACCTCCAGGTGATTTGGCGTGGATGAAGGAGTTTCTGCACAATGGGAGTTCCTGTGTGCAGGTGGTGGGCTCCAAGTCACACACTGCGCCTGCCACCACTGGTGTTCCCCAGGGATCAGTTTTAGGTTCTCTGCTGTTCCTGATATACATAAATGATTTGGCGAAGAGGATCAGCAGTCACTGCTACATGTTCGCAGATGATGTGAAGCTCGTGGAATGCCCGAGCGAATCTTTGATGCGGCGAGACCTCGACGAAATTCGTCGGTGGACAGTTGCCTGTAAACTCCCGTTAAATTTTGCGAAATTTAGGCATCTTGCGGGGGTCGAGACCGAGGACTCTCTCGGGTGAATAGGGGAGTTCGAGACACGTGTGCTGTTTTAAAAAACTGCCGAGATGAGGGACTTGGGATGAGGGGTCATTGGAGACTTCAAGGTGTCGACTCAGTGTATGTTTGCAGCCCGTACAGCAAATCGGGCACCCTACCAACTGAAGAAGACAGTGGCCACAAAAAAACCCGGCGTCTTTGTGTCTCTGTTTAAGGTTTATATGAGACCGTATTTAGAGTATTGTGTGCAGACCTGGTGTCCACGTTTGGCCAGTGATGCTAAGGTCTTAGAAAGGGTGCGATGTAGGTTCACGAATTTTTTTCTAGAACTTCGGAGAATGGATTACTCCAGCAAACCTAAGCACTTTAATCTCTTCTTGGAAAGAAGACGAAAAGAAGGGACCTTATAGAAGCCTTTAAGATCCTGAGAAGATTATCTGAAGCAGGGGAGCAGCCATCTGCTCGCAACGAAAATTCATCGCTGAGAGAGCACGAGTTGAAGACTGTGATGGAAAGAGCCGAGACTCAAATCCGGGCCAACCTCTTCGCATATAGAGTTGCGAACAGTTGGAACAAACTACTATTCGAGGTGGTGTTGGCCAACACGGTTATCAACTTCAGGCATAAGCTTGATGCTTGTTGGTTGACATTACTTCCGGATACGGAGTGATAAGGTTACCAGGATCTATTTAACCTGATGGCAACCCTCTCTTTCCGTTGTCTGCAGCTTCTCACCCCTTCTTTATTACCAGTCATAAACAGTTTGTATAAGTCTTCTTTATTAATTTGTCTCAGCTGTTCTTCTTTTATCAAAACCAGGAAGTATCTTTATTCTGTCATCCAGGAGTCTGATGGGGATATTGTAGCACCAGCATCAGTTTTGATCGTGTCTATTAATCTCAGTAAACTATGATCGCCGACTATGATTCCAGTACCGCTTCCCTCCATCATTCAACCTCTGGCACCCAAAAGATCGCTTGCGTAGTCCTGTTGAGGACTTGGCCGAGCATTTTCTCGCCGCTCTTTCCATAATATGCTGTGTTCTAGATATCACCGAAGATTCCAAAACACTGTTCAAGGGAAGTTTTTCTCCTCTAATTGTTGCATTACGGTGGGATCATCTGAGCTCACTGGCACAAGGAACTAGACACCAACCAACTACTATCTTCAGGCCATTTGATCCGAACTGAATATAACTACCGTGACTGGGGAATTTAATATGCAATGCAACTAGTGTGTTAGTTAATAACGAATAACAGTGAAATTATGTAATTTTTGGCATACAAGGCGAAAATATGACAAAAACCTGAATAGAAGATGATGCCGAGAAGATGTCGAAAAATTTTCGAGTTACCCGCGCAGTCTGCCGTAGAAAATTCAGGGCTTACACTGGAAAAATGTCAGTGGCTGTTGTGCCTGATCATATGATGTAGATTAACTTTGCCGAACGGGAGTGTACTTAACTGCTGTCAACAACGATGAGATAAAAGCACCAATCATAGCCCGTGTAGTGGATCAAAACAGTATGTGGAACTCAGGTGTGAGTATGAGGTCAAAATGTAATGAAAAGGAAAACAAATAACTCACAGTAGTTTGTAGAGATACGCTGGTTTAGTGTTCCACTACACCAAATGAAGGTTTTCACTGATGCTATCTGACGTGTCTCTCAAGCAATCTCGATACCACGACCAAGATTAATCCAACGACAGATAAATAATTTACCGAACTAAATGGTTAATTCCGCCGAATTCTAACTCTCCCAGAGACTTGTACACCACTGACCGCGAACGCAGACAGAACGCAGAACTCGCGAATTCGGAAGTGTAAGTTTTAGAAATTATTGATTACTCAGTGGATTCAGCGATTCAGCGATTCAGCGATTGATACACGGGTTCGAGGCAGAGTCCCAAGGGTCCCGGATCCAGACGGTTTTCCTTTTTAAGTTTCAAGTAAGCGTCCGTTGATCTGAAAGGCGTTCATGGAAAACAGGGTGTAGCACCGCTCTTGGGAATTACAGTAAATGTCACAAAACAAGCAAAGATTATTCGTACTAAAGGGTTTTTCAGAAAATGCGAGTCAAGTAGTGATATGAAGCCGTCGCTAGATGCCCTACTGACGACCTCAGCAGGAAGACTGTTCCAAACGTTAACAACCCTATACGAAAAGAACTGCTGCCTGAGAAGGTCCTAGGACGAAGCTTGAACAGCCTCCTGTTATGTCCTCGCCGACCGTCATCATTCGATACAGTGAAGAACTGACCAACGAGGCCTACTCTAAAGAGGAAGTGT
>LUCH01018275.1:0-16067 GCA_013368495.1 Paragonimus heterotremus
GTCCTTTGACTTCGGTCACTGTGACAGGCTAATCCGCCTCGGATGCCGCCAACCAGTGGTAGAAATCGAACTCTCCGCCTTGTAATAATCAACATGGAAAATCTCGGTCCGGAAAATAGCGTGATTGTCCCCATATTTGCTCCCAAGACAAGACAAAAGACAGGTGCAAAAAAAACAGCTTTGTTCCGGCTCAAAACGTGTGCAACAAGGCGAAAAATACAAGGTAGTTCTACGGTGCGTAGTGACCTAAAAACGTTCTCGAATCATAAAGTAGAAGGACGGTTATCGAAAAAAAGATGGTTAAGGTCACAAGGCCACCAATCAGCGTAGCGGAATAAAGGTCGGACGGGCAAAAAATTAACCAAGGCTACCACTCGACCGTTCTGGACAATTCCGCTCACTCTGATTGGATTGACCGCTTTTCTTGATCACAGAGGCGGTTTAGGACAGGGAAAAATGAACTCCCTAACAGAATCCTAATCTCACGTGCTTAAAACACGATTAAGCGAGCCCATGGTAAAGAACCGTCAACAAAACAAAAATGTGTTCCGTGATAATGGGGCGGCAGCTGGATATAACTAATCAGCAATACTTGACAACGATCTGTCAAGTGCATTATGATAGTCAAATGGTATTTCTGTTCTTTATTTCGCGGCCTCTCTCATTCTCAAGCATATCCTCAGGATGAAATATAACAGTCGGTGATAACACCCAAAGTACGGTACATTGCTAAACACAATTTTCAATCTTTAAAATCCAACACAAAAAGTAATTGTTTACTTTTTTTACCTGCACTCGGTAACGTGCAAGTCACGGGACCAGGAGCAGCGACCCAGGGACGCTTCACTGGTTTTTCATGTGGCAGCGGCGGTATGTTTGTCCGTCGACTGAAGAAGGAAAAGAAATCTTCAGCCTTCACATAACAAAGCGTTTGTTGTCAGGAGGCGTAGTTGGCAGGTAGATTATTGTTAAGTTCTTCAAACGTACATTGAAAATGCTAAAATAACCGGCATATGAACACAAGACCAGTTATCTCCTAACTACTGTGGGCAAGTCCATATAACACCATATTGTGAACTGGTTGATTACAGTTTTGCAACTGAAAGCTGGAACTCAATGACACAGACAGGTAGAGCATCGGGTAGCAACAAAAGATGCAATGCACATATTAACGAATATGTACAACGGGGGTCCAAATAAAAATAAATAAAAGCTAGCAACAATGGTGCGAGAGAAAGTCGAATTGAGAAATATGACTGCGGTAATGTAAACAGTTCAGCGAGAGGCGAATGGCTCAAAAAAGATGTGGTGGAATTATTTTTTTTTAAACAATTTTGCACAAACTACCACTACATGTGGTGTAATCTTTAAAGCTGAAACAACCAAATGTTGGCAACAGTGAGTACAACCAAATATTTGTTAACTGTAGTCACTAAAAATAAGAAAATGCGCAATGTCTATTCAACGAAAACCAGTTTTGAAGTTTCACTGAATCGTTAGCGTTTGATGATCAGTCAGATTTTTGGCTTCGCCTAAAATCAAGCCATTTATTTCAGGGTAAAATGGTTAACATTTCGTTTACTCTCTTCAGTTGCAAATAGAATGCATACCAACTACATACATCGGATACATACAGAAAAATGAAGTGTGGACACGCGTACAATCAAGTTCCACGGAGTCAATCCAGTAAAATGCCTGCACACAACAACAAACAACAACAAACAACATTTTGAAGAACCTGCATACACAGACAGACATTAATAGATCGTACGGTAGGTTCAACATCAACAGACAACTCTTTAAGAATGACTGAGCAACGAGCCTCGAACAGTACTGTCACAGCAGTACTGTCCAAAGGTATGCTGATGGTATTTTTTTAGTATGAAACATAGTAAACTGCTGTTCAACCTCCTCTACACTATGCATCCGAAGTTACCTACATATCACGAAATTACACTCAACAGTAATTTGGTAGTATTAAATGTAATCGGTACTACGAGTGTGGATGGTAGGTCACGCCGTTTGGCCAATTGTAAGCTGAAAGGCGGCATCCTGTAGCCTCGGTTCTTCGGTATTGCTCGAGTTGAATTTAAACGCGGTTTGGTCAAAACTGTGAAGTTAGCTATAGCGTGGCTATCCTGAAAATGTATAGTCTCACAACAAGATGTGAAGTTGAACAATCTCATTCTATAAAAAAACTCACACGAAAGATTTTTGTATTTTTGTTACTCCAAGGATAATCATTTGGCGAAAAATGCTAGTCGCGCTAGAGTCTGTACTAAGTCGTGCGCTTGGGGCCAAGCGATTGGATTCAGTTCAACCCACCAAATTGACCGGTTTAAACAGTTGTGAACGTAGTTCGTCTGACTATTCTATTGTTCCTGTTAGGTATCAGTTCGTTTGCAATCGAAGTGACGTGAACATAGGCAACACAGGTCTCAGCGAATAGCCAAACATATTTTAAAATGACTGAAGCAACTGGGAACATAAAAATCACAAGATGGTGAACCTGAGGCTCGCAATGTCACGCCATTGACCACAAAAAAAACCTTGTGACAACAGACTGTTACGCTGATCTCTTCAGTTCACTCAGGATATTGTTGCACAACCGGAACCCGAAGTCATTGGTCTTTAGCAAAGCTATGCTGATCAGAACCTAATAGGTGTTGTGAGAACAAAAGTGAATTACAGTGGGGTTTATATTACATTTTACCTGATACGACTAGATGCACGTCCGCTCACAATCTGCCTCCGTAGGCCAGATGAATAGTATGTCTGCTTTGTGTATGCGACTGATGACAGTGAACGAAATGTTGACATATCGATATCGCAACACGTCTTCGTTCTGTTCCAATAAAACTGGTCAAGGGGACCCAGGGTTCCAAAAAATTACCTCAACAATAGTCAATAGTACAGTTATTAATAATCCCTAAACAGTCGAACTCGCTTTGCGACAAGACCATTTGCAACGAAACCCCGTTCTAAAGAACATCGAATGTACAAACTAAATACAGGGAACAGATAACATCCTGGTGAACAGTGAAGATAACGACCTTTATTACTGGGTTCGACTACAATAATCACCGTTGATGATTCAAAGACAAATCTTAGGGAATAAGAGATGCCTCACAGGTTACTTGTTCGGTTAAGAATTACAACAATTTCTCGAGTGATCTTCGACTAACGCTCTGCCTGGTCCACATAAGGAACAACATGGAATATAATTCACTCATATTCATCAACCTGCAAGGTAAAACGATAATAAAACTATCAGTAATACCACAAACAAACAAACAAACAACTCACCGGATTGGGGATGGCGAACCAGAAACACCGGATTCACGCCACTCGTCTTCTCTCTGGTTCTGGTGATCGTCTGAACAGTTGAAAAAAAGTTTGTCTTTAAAAATAAACAAGTACTGTATGAAATTAATTCCACACGGAATTTTTTGTGGACAAAATAGACCTTTAGTAGAACACATGAACGCAAAAATGAAATGGAATGAAAAACTAAAGTCGATGACCTAAAATACAAACCGACAGATAGTGTGCAGATCGACATACAGAAACGTGAGAAAATACATTACCACCACAAGGTGATACATACATACATACATATTTAAAAACAATGATCGGAATCACGATGCCGATACTTAGTAAGCAAATAACCAAGTTGTAACCGACCATTATGACAATAATGTCAACTGTAAGCATTAAAATCCTGATAAATTCGACGAACCCAACTTGCAGGTATTAACAAACGAACTACAGAATGCCGTTGGATCAACAGTAAGCATAATTCTGAAGTTCGGACTTTCAACTCACTCTGCGAATAACTAAATAACAGTAATCCCAAGAACCTGTCACTAACCAAGATGTTACAAAAGGCAATGCTATGATTAATGTGACATTGTTTACGTGTGAAACCGGCTACCAAGTTAAACGGGAGGTCTAGCCGCTGAGGACGGCTAGTCAATCAGGACGACGATGAAGACATCGATAAGACAAACCTAGGCACGACACAAAACATTGTATACATAGTTCGTTACTTAAGTCGGCAGAAGGACTTTATCTGATTAAGCCCTAGACGGTTCAATGTTACAATGAAAACCATTCCCAGTGCACGGGAACGCGTTGGGACGCCAATAAATTAGTTAACTCCAGCCACACATGTTTGTATAGTTAGGCAGTAACCAAGACATACTTTGTGCCCTAGTGATTGTAACGGTTGACAAATTAACTTGACTTAAACCGTGACCTGAAGAACAGTGCAAATTGACGGTGCACTACTAGTAGCACCAAGAAACCGCTGGTTGACACAATTACACTGATGATTACTCCTCTGAGTAGCAAAGGACAGAACATACATCATCATGCGTTTACTTTCCGTAGATTCGTGGACGGAGGTTTGCACCTGCAGTAGCGGTCTAACTGAATAGTAGCCGGGACAAGCAGAGTATGTAAATGGATGTTTTCACGTGATGGTATATAATGTGACTTACAGCAGCCTTTTGAACGCATCGAATTTACGCAGCGCACCTAAGCGTACACCTATGCAGGTGACGTGGTGGCGCATGTCAAATTTAGCTGACGGCTCACTTTCGAAGAATGACTACTGAACAACCGTCGATATCATATAAACAAACTGCATGCCACAGATCAAACAGGTTTGTGGAAACAGAAGGCATTAGATGCATGGATTGTACTGGAAGACGTTCGTCGTGAGGCAATTTGTGTACGTGAGTTAGTCAGAAACTAGCCGTCACATCAAATGCCTTATGGGGAAAATGGAGTGTGCGACTAGATCCTTGTGAGCTCGGAGCAGCGGAGCACAACATACGGGTTCTTGCTAAGGACTCGTAGTGTCGTACTCTTGACGAGATGGATAGCACACATTTAAGGGTGTACAGTCTTATCCGTTCAAAATGTGATGTTCCCATCACAGTACGATAGAGGAAGACGTCAATGATTTAACCGTCAGTGCCGATATCCACAACTGCGAATATGAACGTTTCAAGCTCCGTTCATCCAGTGCGGTCAGCAGTCTCTCAAGGAAATAGACCCTTGAGTTTAGTTCTTAAGCGGGATCAGACAAGATACTGACATGAAGCTACAGGGCAAGGTGGAATATTATCTTTAAATCTACGTGAAACGTGATGCCACCAATTTGCTATAGTCTAATCTCCGAAAGAGTGACCTACGTATGACCCCAATAACCATCGCACGATTAGCCTGTTTTTATGGGAGTACAATGGTGGCGTGTACGTGTGGGGATCACGACCTATAGAAAGCAACCTATGGATTTAACGTAATGTAATGTCACTGGAATATTAACAGCAAATATAAAATAAACACACCGTATCTTCTATCACGTGATGCCCTGTTGCGTTGAGCGGACGACTGGGAACGGGAACGAGATGCGAAAGACTGCTCTGAGCCTGATCGAGAGCGTCTAGTCACATGAGCGTCACCCTGCCAATAACGACCGTTCCTGACCAAAACAGTACCACTAGCAGCCGCAGAGTTTGCTGCCCCGTACCCACGACGACGAGCGGTTCGACCCTGTGACTGGTCGGAGCCGGAAAGGGAATCCGACGACTGACTGTTTGAGCCAGATGAGACGCTGACGCTACGTCGTCGATCATGATAATGTCTGCCACGGCGACTTTTATTACGAATAGGAGAACTCAAGTAGTCCTTCATGGCTTGTGCACATGTGGCTTTCCAAGAGGCAGCAATAGATTCCAGAGACGATGCAATCGATGAGGTGTCGGGGCTAGATGAGCGAGATGTCGCTTGCGACGAGGTGGAAGCAGAAGAGGACAAGGAACGGGACGAAGCACGGCGGTTGCTATCACGGTATTTCTGTCGCCGACGCCCACCGTGATTGTCCGACAAACCCAAGCGCCATTCAGCAAGTTCAGTGGCCGTTGGTGGCTGGAGATCTTCTGGTAAAAATCGAGAACTTGTGAGTTCTGTACGTCCAACAATGGAGGCCTGGTAGTAACAAGGCCAGCTGAACGAAAGCATAACCGTAAATACGAAGGGCACTTTACGCGAATAAGTTATGAACAAAATAACAGCTGATCAGGCTAACGTGATTTCTTTAGAGTGGGTGGAACTGTTGTGGGCAAACCGGAAGGGTTTAGCAGAATGCAACAGTTGGAACAAATGTAAGCTTGTAAGAAAAAAAACCAGGTAACTTATTAGAAACACCAAACATTTTAAACCCAAAATGCACCTCAAATTGGTCATGCAAACTCTTCCAGTAGTAGTCTTGAACACCTCAGCAAAAACAAACTCTACTTATCTCCTACATGAGGAAGAAGTCTGATTGGAAAGACGACCAGGTGTGTTACACGGTGATTGGAAGGATGTGAGAGTTACAAACTTACAAAACATTCTCCCTAGGAGGTCGAACTAGCTCCTCTTCGACGGCGGATGCTGGCACTGCCAACGTCATACGCTTCTCGGCTAGATCCTTCTCAGCAGCTTTCAACGCTTTGGTCTTTTCAAGCCGCTAAAGTAGACCATGAAAGAAAATTATAGAAAAGCAGGGGGGAAGTAACAACGATAAAGGACTTTACCAAAAATCAAAAACAGTGCATATCATGGTCAATTCGTTCCAGTTTGTGAAATGCAGTAAATTCTATCGTTGGCCGGCGGGAAGAAATAACCATGAGATGGCGTACTCGCCACCTTACAGAAAAAGCTGTAAAGTTCTTCAACCCTTTGGTACTATTTACAGTCATATTTACAGTTATACAGTCACAGACCTGTTGAAACAGAAAGCAACAATGAATTCTGCTTCCAGGGACGACGCTAGGTCAACCGGTGATTGTGTAACCTGAGATTCCCCAATGCTCGGGTAACGGGGACATAGAAATAAGACTTGCAATCATAAATGTCTCTTATTTATGAAAAGTTGGATCTCGCCAGCCGGGAAGTTCAACGCCAAAACAGTAGACAACAGATTACGTGATGGGAAGGCTAATTAAGGCTATCCCACACATAAAAACTCAATGAGAATAAATATCTCAAATACCAACCCATTTTAATGACTGACTGCGTGTTCATTACGAACCTGCTTCCGATTTCACCAGATATCCGCACGTAGAACACCAGAATGAAGAAAATTTGGCAATCATAAGTAGAATACCATTTAAAACGGTAACATTAACAGGGAGCAAATACCCACAACATTCTGCTTCAACATACTTTGCCCCGTTTTGTTTGTTTTCTTCTAACATCAATTTTTCGAATACCCCCCGTCACTATCGTACTGAGTGGTGCTTGAGCTACAGTGCCATTTGACCGGGCAAACGGCCGTTTGTGAAATAATGAGTGTGCACAACACCAAACCGATATTCAATTCGAAGAGACAACCAAGCACTTAATGCGCTCCGAACTCAACCAAATACAACCAGTGTTTCAAGTTGGAGGAAATCAAGTTCTCAACTTGTTCACCAATAGTAAATGTTCTGCTTATACACCACAATAAATCTGTCAGACGGTCAAACAGACCACAAATAGGCCGTTGTTAGGGTAGCAAGCTTCAAAAACCTTGAAGGAGTGACTCAAGGTAAAGCATACTTGGATTCGCGATCGTAAATGCGGTCATCAGTGTAGTATCCATCGAGCAACACTGAGCTTCGACGACGCGCGATGGACCTTGTGCTATCCCCATATAACCAAAAGATATCATGGTAAATTCCGTCTTTTTTCAAGGTGATATCAGATCACCTTGCATGAGCATGCACAAGGACAATATCACATAAATACTAATCAAGTTGTCAAAACCGTTCAACCTAGGTATACTTTCAAGAAAAAAAAACCACAGGACTCAACACAAACCTCGCGAGCCAATCGCAAACCTCGTTCCCAGGGTGTTTCTTCTTTCACTGGAGATTGTCCCACCGTTACTTCTAACTAAAAAAGGGAAAAGTCCATTCACAATTTCAGCAAGATGTGCTAAAATGAGTATCAAATTGCGCTTAAAATTTTTAGATTTTACACCAGGAGGCATTTGGTGTTATGAGACAAACTTGGCCGTCTAAAATTGGACCAAAAGTCGAAAGTGCAACAGCATGATCATAGAAATTGCCACTGGTTTGTCTTTAGATAAAAGCAATCGACACAAACTAAGGAATTAACAAATATGTACAAACATTTTTGGCTTTTTAACCGTTCCCCCGGACCAATTTCGTTACCTTGACATAGCGATTGGGTTTTTTCATCGATCCGAGGGGTTGCGCTGGTTAGGACTTCAGTCCGTCCAGGTACAACCATGTCAGATAGCCCAGAGAGTAGGTAGACGGAAAGCAATTGTACCCACAGGGTTGCGTCACACTACCGACCGCGTAGGAGTGCCCACGCAGTGAGGCACGATTCTGTGAGTATACAGCAGAACTGCTTCTATAGTTGCAGCACTGTTGTCTTCCGATCAAGGAAGAAGGGGATTTGGAAAGGTAGCCCCAGCCAAAGAGCAATCCGATAGCCCAATGGTTGCCTGTGACCACAGACGAACGTTGGGATGCGTTCACTGTTTATGGTTACAGTGTGTTCTGTTTTGGTTCGGTTTGACTTTTTTTTCCCTGATCTGATTCTGCCAACGTATGATCGGTATTTCTGTGCAGTATAATCTCTGTGTGAATGTGTCGAATGCATTGGGTTGTGACTGTCAAGCCTGTTCTGAATCGTTGATGTTGCTGCGTTTGTGTACGTATGTGTCACCTGCTGCCTTGTGGTACAGGCTTTTGGGCCAAAGGCTTTGGTTGAGGGGCATAATCGCTCTCCTGTCTAGGTCTGGGCGTCCTGGCAGTATCCTAAGCCCATAAAAATCATGGCTATACAACAGAAACCAAATACTGTACTGCATCGGCCGTCGCGTAGGATAAACCGGGTCGCCCTATCTGCTACACATGGCAGAGTGGATAGGCGAAAATATGCTACTACCAGACACTCACCCTCCTACTGTCCCCCCAATGTTAATCCCCGAAGACGCAAGATACTCTGTGTCGGAGCATGGAATGTGCGCACGTTGCTGGATCGATACAGCTCCAAAGGATGGCCGGAACGGTGCACTGCACTGGTCGCGATGGGACTGCGTCGCCATGGGATCGACGTAGCAGCCTTGAGTGGGACAAGGCTTGCGGACCAAGGTAAGTTACGGGAAGCAGCTGCCGGGTACACCTACTGAACAGGTTACCCAACAGACGGTGCATGGGAGCATAGTGTCTGTTTCGCAGCCGCTGTTAGCATCAACGCTTTAATGATAGGCTAACTGCATGGCATCAGCCTTCGAACGTTGTCTATGCACCTGCGATTCGGTCGAGGTAAGTGCGCTACATTTGTTAGTGTTTATGGTTCAACTATGTATCACACTGATGATACAAAGGACCAATTCTATGACCAACTGTCCGCCACAATCCGATCGGTGCCGGTGACTGATCGACTGTTGGTTCTGGGTGACTTGAACGTTCGAGTCGGACGCGACTCGGTGGCTTGGCCGGGAGTCCTCGGACCCTACGGCATTGGTTCAGTCAATGAGAACGGTGACTGTCTGCTCCACCTGTGTGTTACTCACGAGCTGGCTAACACGAACACCCGACTCCAGCTGGATGTGAACGACATCACGACGTGGACCCATCCACGAAGCGGTCATCATCACCTGTTTGATTAAGTGATTGTGCGATAACGCGACAAGTGATGCGCGGCGCCGAATGTAGCACCGATGATAGACTGGTCAGGACTAAATTACTTATCCATGTACGCAAGTCTGTCTATTGTAGATCTCCCGGACAACGGTAGAAGTTGGATATCAAAAGACTGGAAAACTGCGAGACGAAGACTGCTTTTCAATGTGCAGTTGCCGCTCGTCTGCACGACGTTCCTGTATCCACTACCCCTGAAGGCATGTGGCAGTTTATCAAGGAACGGATCATGACGGCAGCCACCGAGACGACTGGTGTCAAACGCCAGAAACGTCCGGACTGGTTCGACAACAACGCGGTTATCCCCGAACTGGTACGAGAGAAAAATACCGCGTCTGTTATTTCCACAGTGGACCCGGACAATGAAGCGAAGAAGGCGACGTTCCAGAGTATCCGCCATCAACTGGCCGAGCGTGTTCGTGGAATTAAGGACAACTGGTGGATGAAGCAGGGTGAGCGGATGTAGGGCTTCGCAGATCGTCAGCAGCATAAGGAGTTCTACGATTCGCTCAAAGCGATATTCGGCCCATCTATCCAGTCTACTAAAGCACTGGTAGACGTGGACACCGGTTGTTCGTGCACCCAGCCAGAGGACATCATGAAGGTCTAGCGGAAACAATTTGGTAACCTGGTAAACCGTCCCGCTACCATTGATTGGGTGACCGTGAACAGTCTGCAGCAACAGGCCATCAAGCCTTCACTTGCTCTCACCCCGGATCTACTAGAGTTGCAGAGAGCGATTGGTCAACTTCGCAACGGTAAGGCTGCAGATGAAAATGGATTGCCAGATGAGATCCTGAAGAATGGCGGTCCGGTGATGAAACCTGCACTGCTCCAGCTGGTTCATTCCATCTGGGAGCACGGGGTGATGTCACAAGATTTCAAGCATGCTGTGATAGTACTTTCGTTTAAAAGTAAGGGTAACAAGCAATGCCCCGACAGCTATCGGAGCATCAGTCTGCTGAGCTGCGCAGGCAAGGTGCTTGCAAGAATCTTTCTGAACAGGCTGAATACGGATGTGTTAGAGGCCAATGTTCAGGAGGAACAATGCAGATTCCGGGCGAATCGGAGTACGATCGACCTGGTGTTCGCTGCACGACAGCTTCAAGAGAAGTGCCGGGAACGGAACCAGTTCCTGTATGCCCTCTTCGTCGACTTCACCAAGGCCTTAGATTACGTGAGCCGCGAGGCGCTGTGGACGATGTTTGGTAAGTTTAGATATCCAGGCAAGTTCGTCAATTTGATTAGACTGTTGCATGTGAGCATGAGGGTGAAGGTGCAATCGTGTAGATCTAGTTCTGACGATTTTGACACTGTCACTGGCGTGAAGCAGGACTGTGTCCCAGCCCCATCACTATTTAGCTTATATTTGACTGCCATGTTAACAGTTGCACTTCAGGATTCTCGGAAGGACGGCGCCTACTGAATATTCGACGTTTTGCCGCCTCAACCCGGGTACATACCTCACTGGTGCGCATGCTTCTGTTCGCAGATGACAGCGCGCTGTTTGCACACAGCGAGGACGAGCTACAGCGATTGGCCACGACTTTCGTGACCGCGGCATCCAAGTATGGACTGGATACCAACACAGGTAAGACGTTTTTTCCTTTCAGCCTTTTCCAGGCAGAGGTGCTACCTGTGCACCTTCACCTCAAATCCGTGTTGATGGAGAGTTTGTCAGCAGCTACACAGATTTCTGCCACCTGGGCAATAATCTGTCAACCGATCTGTCTGTGGACCACGAGTTGAGAGTCCGTGTGGCAAAGGCTAGTACTGCTTTCGGACGTCTTGAAAGACGTGTTTGGAAGAACCACAGCCTGAAGCCGATCACCAAGCTAAATGTTTATCGCTCAATGGTGCTGTCTATACTGTTGTACAGCAGTGAAACGTGGACAGTGCATCCGCGGAACGTGCGCTATCTGAGCCGCTTTCATTTGCAATGTCTAAGACGCATCTTGGGTATTCGGTGGTCGGACATGATTCTGAACACTGAGGTACTGCGGCGCGGGAAATGAACGGGATGGAAGACCTGCTGATGTTGAATTGGCTTCCTTGGCTGGGTCACGTCCGTCGGATGGTCGATGACCGTATCCCGAAGCAGGTGCTGTATGGACAACTGAGATCAGGTAAGCGAAATCCTGATTGTCAAAAGCGAAGATACCAGGATGCTGTGTGACTACAATGTCCGGTTTTAAGACCTGAATCGTAATCCCCCAGCTTCGTCGATCGGACGACACATCCTGTCAACTGACCACAACGTGGACTTGACCACTGCCTTCACCATTATAGTGCGACACCACAACCCACGGTTCCTAAAATTTGCTGAAACCCTCGCGATAAACCGGTTCAAACCTGTGTTGTGTGTACCAAAAACAATTATTTGTGAACCCGAAGTTGCCGTGGTCCTAAGTCGTGGTGAGTGTCATTCAGATCACACGACTGGACGTTTTTGTTATTGTTATTGTTGGTTTCTTTGTTCATACCCCCCCGAAGTACTGTAGACGTTAAATTGAAAGATTCCCGCGTTATTGGTTATTTGGTACTGACGAACCAATACGAAATGCTAGCATCTACCAGTGTTCGTCTTCTAACTGTTTTGTTCAAAGTACACAGATTAGACATATCTGAAGTGACCAGAAAGCCAGTTGCAACGCCTCACCACCGGGCACTTACATTAACGGCAATTTGATCACACTGATGAAACGCACAGTGTACATACTAACAGAATCAGATCCGTCCTACATAGAATATGTACCAACACGTGGAGTCGTTTTTAAGCAAAAGCTACAGATTGTCAGTCTGTTCTCAAGGGCATAAGAATTCATAAAACAGGAGGGCTAAAAGTACGAAGGTACCAAGTCCCAACAGGTACACAATGCTGAATTAAATACAGCGTCAGTGAGACAAAAGTCAATATGAACCCATGAATGGGTGTACATGCCACTGGTTTTATGGATCAACATTTTATCATATCACGAGACATGCGTTGAAAAAGAAAGTACCAGAAGTTATTGTGGACCCTGGAACAGAACGACTCATAATCATTCAGTACAAGCACGTACTGATCTCAATCCCCCTTACCTCCCGGCGAATTGCACGTAGGAATTACAGCCGTTGGGTGTTGGTGTTAACCGCGTATCTGAGATCAGATACCGGAAGCACTTACTCAGACAACTATTGAATTCAGAATCAACGGAGGGCATCGCGTTGACAATGTGTAAAAAGGCATTCATGTTAGATCATTCTTCTGTATATTAGTTAAGTCATCACTGTGGATACCTATACTAGGTCATGCTCTCTTAGGAGGAAATACTGCCGGTATCACCACAGGTTATTCCGCATAATGTGGTGTCGGAGGCTGCTACTGATGACTGCAACAATCCCTTTGGGAGTATGAAGCACTGACAGATTGTAATGATATGTATGGCCTATCAAGAGCGTGTAGATAAGTGATTGTTTCGTTCAAATTCATAAAAGTACGAGCAGATGGTGACGCCAGAACTCATGAAGTTCTGGGAATTCAATGTGAATGAGACCCAGATGTACCTCGCTGGATGCACGCGTTTCGTTCAAAGCAACAACTGAAGACACTGAAACAGTCGGGAAATACAAATTAGCATTCATGGGAAATCATTCGCCAGTCCACCGAAATACAGAGCAAACTTATGCGCTCGTGAAAATAACGATAAAAGCCGCTTGACAGTTATACAGTCAAATGACGAAATGGCGGTTCTGCTTTGTAAAATCTTGCTGATTAGCTGTTGTTACAAGCTTCCAATGAAGCTGCAAGTAACTGAGTTTTTCAACCATGCTGACCAAAAGGGCATTGATCGAAACTGAAGGGATGCAGATTTGCGGCACTGCCAAATTAAACTGGAGACGAGTTGGCAACCTTTAACAACTTTGGTTGTAAGGGGCACTGAGTGCTGTCTTAAAGTGTCCCATGATGAAGGTGACTATTGTAAAAACGTACCATTCAAGTACACTTTGATGAGGTTGTAGAATACTGTCATTTTGGCTATCAAACTGAAACGTCAACTTTCAGTGAGTCTGAACGGCTTGCTGACCAACCAACCTCAAAGTGCGAACGATGAAGGGACTATACAAATCAATCCTAGTAGTGAGCAGCAGACACTGAGTATTATCATGAGAATTACCGTGACATTTGTCGAAAGGATGCTAAAAGGAACAGCAATATCTGATCTTGGGGCTGCAGAACAATTGTAAATGGTAATTGATGAGACCTAAAAGGCTAAGCTAGAAATGACGAGAAGGGAAGCCGGCGACGGTATAGTTTCGTCTGTCCATCTAACTGGATGCTTATGCTAGATAATGGCTGATAAAGCCAGACAACCGGATGTGCAGAAAGTTTCTCGCAGATGCGTTATTATGGCGTGAAGTATAACAGAGTTCTCAGCGACGGCCGTTTGTACAAAATTTACCATCACAAGACAGCAAAATGGGTAGCAACAAACCAAAACTAGTATCGCTTCTCAGAAGCAAGCGACTCGGATAATTCCAAGCCAAACAGAGAGGGGAGAATGATACTTCAGATCCCTATCTGTCTGTATAACATGCTACGTGATTACCACATCGACCAGTTCACCCGATTCGATCACGCAGATGAGTGGGCAGTCACGTACCATCAAAACAGCCTTTTCACTTCACTAACATCGACACCGATTAGTTACACTGATTCTTTCATAAGTCCAGTTTAACTCCGTCTCTAGAACGAGGTGGTTTCAGTCAATACTTGCTTCTTGCGCCAGAGTTTTTAGGGCGCTCGATGCTGCAACCAAAGATTTTCATACCGGTGCACAGTTGTGAAGAGTTTCATGTGCCAACTCGTGGTCCCGAGGTGCTTATGTGGGTTCATGCTAAACAAGTAAGTCCAGTAACATTATCAGGATTTTAAAGGCTCTAACGATGACATGTATGCAATCGGGCTATGAAAGTTTCAGCCCCTCTTCATATGCTTGGTTTCCTTTGTATCGTTAACAGTAGAGTTCAGATTGTAACCTGACGTGTGCACTGTGGTAACACACCACATCGGATGTGTTCCCAAATACACCTTGAAAATTGCTGATAAAAGCTTCGTACCTTGTGGAGTGTATAACATACACAGCACGAACAACGTTCTGCTTGCTTTTCAACCAGCATCAAAACGCCACCTATACGAATGTGAGAACCCCAAGGTCCCCGGCTACCTCGACCCCTTGAGAGTGTGAACCCACTCTTCGCCCACCAGTGCCAGAAGAAAAGTCAGACAAACTGTTGCAGGTATGAACAATGAGGATGCTGCTTTCTTCACACAAACTTGAAGTTCCACAAGCTCCTCTTGCATGCACACACTATCAGAACTGTAACTGTCATGCCATTTGTGAAACGGAGCCCTATTTTCTGAACAGCTCTGCGGTTGAGTTTAAGTAATAACATGCAAACATTCTGCGTTGTCACAAAAATCCGAAAATTGACTGGCGTCAGGTGATTTGCGCCAATTAAACAATCAATTATGACATGAAATAAATACATAAACGATCACACAAATAGTTGGGTAGTGGTTTGCAATCTGGACTTTTACAACGAGCCCTAAGTAGCGTCTCGACAACACGTAATGCATGCGCAATAAACGAATAGATGTTTCGCGGTCTCGGAACAAAACACACCACCAAGGGACTGGACCGTAACTGGTTACAATAAAAAATGATGCGTAACTTATGTAATACAATCGGCTTTTCAGACTGTTGTAATCAATACATTCTCGTTTTAAGCCAGCTGACTAAAAAGTGACTTGTCGCAGCCCCTTCAATTCATCATGCACACAGACTACGATCAAGCGATGAAATTGGACTTTAGCGAACTGGTGCAAAACAAACCTCTTCCAGTTCCGAAAGGATTTCGCCTTCTTCGGAGCAATCACTTCCTCTAGGATCGCTTTCATCCTCGCTCTTCAGCTCGCCCTCGTCCGTGCCCTCTTCTACACCAGAGGAGTGATCACGAGAACAGAATACGCCTTCATTTTTTTTCCTCGCCCCAGCAAAATCTTTCAAAAAATGTTCATCAGAGCACTCCTATTCAACTAATGAAAGTCGATTAATGGCACAACCTTGGGAGAATAAACTGCTGTGTTTTCATCCTCGAAATCAAGTTGTTCATAGGCGCCGGAGTCCAAATCACCTATTTGGTGAACTGTATGCATAAGTTTCGATCGTAAGTTAAATAAAGGGAGAAGTTCACCTGCCGGACTTTCGGAACCGTACACGATGGCCATGCATCCAAAACCTTCAAATCACGCGCGCTCAATGGGTTCAAGCGATTCCAGCGATTTGTTCACGGGATCGAGGTTGGAGGCCC
>LUCH01018276.1:0-16124 GCA_013368495.1 Paragonimus heterotremus
GGTTGGACCCGGATCGGAAGAAAGAACAACACAACTGAACAGGACAGGGCATGGTCCGGACGAGCGCCACTGAATTAAGCTTGTACATCGATTCATCAATAAAGATCCAAACTATTTGATTTGACCTTCTCATTGAGATATCGTAATTTGTTAGTGGGTACTCAAGCTATCACGGTTAAGAGTTTCACTACAGTACTACCCACGAAGCACGATGTTTCTGCTCAGGAGAGCTACATTAATGACGGCGTAATTGCGACGAAGTTCTTCAGCGGCACCAGCACAGTCACTGCCAATCGGTTGAGCTGATCTGCTCGGGAAGATTCTGTAATTGGTCAGAACCTTCCGGAATGTGTCGCCCGCTGCGAGTAAAGCACGATCGTGAGTTCTGGGCCAGTCTCTGTACTAAGATGGGCATAAATCCATGTGTTCCAAATCCTATCACCAAGCTGGCGGGGAAATTAGAATCCCCAAATGCTGACAGACCTCGGTTGGCAGAGGTAGTTATCTCGTCACCTAATTTGACGGGACACGTTCTCCTCGCGGCACATAAGCTGCTCGATGACTCCAGCAGCGACTCTGTTTGTTATTTTCAACTGTGCTAGAGCTACGAGTGCCATCTGTACTCTTTTTGTTCCCAACTTTTGTATTTACCTAAACATTTGTTTGAACGAGTAGAGATACCGACAAGTCCCCCGCGCACTTGAACGTACGACCCCGCTGCGTGCTTGCTTGTCGCTCCGATCTGTTATCGTTTCGTCTTGGTATTTGTTTACTCTCACGTTGACCTCGCAAGTCAACAGTATACTCTTTGTCTACTCGCTGTATTATGCTCAACTGGTTGTATTAGGTACGCTCGATTCCACACTGCGGTGCCCGGGTCTACCCTGATGTACCATGGGTCGGACGTCAGAAGCAAAAACTCGATCAGAATGAACCTGGAATCATTGACCGATATAGCAGTGTTATTATTAGGGGTGTCCCCGATTCCACCACAAACTACTAGGGACACGACAACGGTTAGTGGCGATTTCTGTCGACTGCACTTGAACTTACCTACGTTCATATCTGACGTATTCATCGAATCCTGCTGCCCAAGCTGGAGTCGGACCAATCTCGACTACGACTCCTCAAAATCACTGTCACCTCGCATGAAATGGCATTGCACAGACTGAAGTGGTTCCGCCACCGGCGTCGTCTTATCCCTGGCGAGATTTCTTTTCACCCGGACGGTTCTAAGGAAGACCGGGACTTATTAAAAGCCACCCACTGCGGGTGTGCTAGTCACCTGGTGGTTCCCATTGAGGATTTAGTGACCTCAGAAAATTCATTACAGCTGGCTCCTGTGAAGTCGGCTATCTCCAACAGCGATGTGTTTTGATTAAACCGCCCCATTCACAGTCTCAAGATAAAGTACATTCGTTCACTATTAACTCTTTAAGGTCTGTGTACACAAATGTGCTTAGCTCAGTGAATAAACTACCAGAGCTTCGCGAACTTTGTTCTATCACAAAGCCCCTGATTGTTGCCACAATGAAGTCGTGGTTCAGCACTTTTTACCCAGATTCTGAGCTCGCTTTAGAGGATATGGCTATCTTCCGTGAGGATGGGACTGAAGGTAGAAAGGGGGGATGGGCCCTTTGTATCCGCACTTCTCTTCAAGCCATCCTTTTCAACAATTCATCACTTGCCGCGATTCAAGTAACGGTCTGGTGCTCGATTTGCCTATATACTTTTGAACGCTGGCTAGCAGGGGTCCCCTATCATCCTCCATTTTCGGATAATCCTAAAGACGACCCCTCATTATATGAATTGGGGGTTTTACTCACCTTCGGATTTTCCCACATTCTTTCAGTGGACGATTTCAACTTACTTGAAATTAACTTTCCGGTCTTCTCGTACGCAGGCACCGGGAATTCTATCTCAGCAAGATTTTTTTCACACAATTGGAGCATTGGGTTTAACGGAGCACATATCTGGTCTTACTCGGCGGCCTACTTGTCATAATCCTTCGTGGCTAGATTATTTATTCATTACAGAAGAGTTGATGGGGGACAACCTTACAATCACCGCATCGCTCGGACTAAGTGACCACGCCGTTGTTTTGTCCGACTTCATTTGTGGTGCGAATCAGGTCAGCTCAACGATGAGCAATCGCAGAAACTTCCGGAAACTGGACGTGGCTACTCGGAAATGCAGTCATGGTGGAACTACACCCCCACTCCATTCTGTAGATGACCTATGTGAGAAGCTTACTGCCATCGTTTCTGCAGCCGTAAGTGATTCTACACCATTCTGAGGCTCCAAACGGGACAAACCTCTAAGTCAGTTACGCTCTAGTACACCCAAACTCATTTTAAAGAGGCGGTATGCCTGGACGCGCTATCGATTGTCTGGATCGAAAGCTGACCAAACATATAGGCTGCCTTTAGGAATCGGCGTGCATCGCTAATTCGATGCGACCATCTTCATTATCAACAACGTCTTACGGAACGGTTTATCAATGATCCAAATAGCTCCTTCCGATTTGTAGCAGCAACTTGCGAGGCAAAAGCCGGAGTTCCACAACTCTTAGGCCCGTCAGGCCTTGCTAGCTCTGATACGGAGACCGCTAATGTTCTTGCTGAGTTTAACGGCAGTTTTTTACGCAGTCACCGTCGGTTCCTTAGGCTCGTCTTGACAATGAAATTGATGGCGCCTATACTGTGGATACTTCATCTACAGCGGTGTTGGCCAAATCCAAGTGACTTAGGGACAGCTCTCTTGGCCTCGACGGTGTACCACCCAAAGCCCTGCGGAAAGCAGCGGAACAGCTTACTGATCCATCTAACCTACTGTTTATGCAATCTGTCTCCCAGGGAACAGTATCCAGCGGTTGAAAACTCGCAAGCATCACACCTGTTTTCAAGGGTGGTAGGCGATATTGCTCCAGTGACTACAGACTAACTGCGTTGCTGCCAAGCGTCCCAAAAATTTCAGAGGCGCCTGTTACGACTCCCTTTATAAGCACCTCACGTCTCGTGAGTTCTTCTCCAATGTGCAACACGGCTATCGCAGGGGTCGTCAATGTACTGGAAATTTGCAGATAACCACCGACTAGTGAGCGAAAGCTGTTGATCAGGCTAATGGAACAGACGTCGTATATCTCGATTTTGCTAAGGCATTTGACCGCGTGGACCATGCTGTTTCGATCGGAAAGCTTTCCCAGTTTGAGGTGCGAGGCAGTCTTCTCCAGTGGTTTGTTTCGTATCCGGCTAACCGTCTGTACAGGGTGCGCGTTAATGGTGTATTTTCTACCCGGAGACCTGGCCTCAGTGGAGTACATCAGGGTTCAATTCTCGGCTCGCTACTATTTTTGGTATTCATCAACGATCTTCACTTTCACTAACCTCTCCGTTACTATTGTTTGTGGACAACGTCAAAAGCTGACGGGCCGTCAACACTACTGGTGATTCTCTCATCTTATAGAAGGACCTTGACATTCTTTTCAAGTGGTCTCGAGTGAACCGACTCGAATTTAATGCTGACAGGTGAAAGATTATGCACATTTGTGGCTCTACGAAAACCAGTTATTACCTCAATGGATATCCGCTCAGGCGATTCTTATTGAGAAGGACCAAGAGTGCACTGTTTCCCACACTCTCCCGATCTCAGCGAACGCTGGAAAATATGTAGAAAAGGCTAGCAACATCCTGGCGTTATTGAAACGCCTCTTCAGCCCGTTCAACCTTAGCTGTTTTCAGCTTTTTTATGACAGTTTCTCTCGACTGCATCCGGAGAATGGAACTGTAATCTGGCCACCGCATCTTAAAAAGGACAAGTTACTCCTGACGACGTTACAACGACGATCCACTAAGGCAGTCCTGGGCCTGAAAACTAGACCATATGAGGAAAGGCTGAAGTCTCTGAACATGTACTCTTTAGAGTATCGTCCGCTTAGAGATGACTTGGTATTAACCATTTGGTAGTGAAGTCCCCGGATCGTCCTTGCCGCCTGATATTCAATGGGGGAAATGGCATAACATTGAGGAACCAACCCTTAAAATTAGAGGTTCAACATAGCAGATTAAAATGCAGATAGCTTTTTCTCATTGCACGCTTGCGAGGATTGGAATGCTGTACCAGACCACGTTGTTCCTGCCAGCTCCGTAGCAATTTTCAAGGCTCGCCTTGACCAGCATCTGTTGCACTAGTTCAGATACTGCACTTCTTTTCCCCATTTCAGCCTGTTGTTAAGGGCCGTGAGATCCTACGCATCGCGATACGTAATCCACAAAAACCCCAACGTCCTACTTCCGTTTACAACCCATTGGGCCGACTGAATGCGTCCCAGGTTGCTGTGGTGTCTTCATGTTATTGCGCTAGTTACAAATACTGTAGGCGTTTTGATAATCGGGTATGCGTCGCTACTCAGTTAGCGTTACAATCTGGAGGTGAACATATGGTGACCAGTGATCATGTGGTTTCTCCAATGATCCTTACTGCAACCGTGTTTTTCCCCTCGCCAGTTCTGTATTTGTATGTTTAATGTAGAAGGCCCGATATAACCTCAGCGTCACCTTCTCATACGCTAAAACTAATTGAATGCGGCGAATAATTGCCACGATTCCAACGGTTCATTTAGTATTCTACAACTGCGCGGCTGACTCGAAATCTGGTTGAAATTTTCTGGCTGTCATTGTCTATTCATACTCGTCCCTTCAGTGCCATGTGAGGCAAATACTTACATACGATTACTGTTATTCGTTACCGAATAACATATTAATTTCGTTACTTATTGAATTGTTTGGTTCACAATATTTACGTATGTTTCACATAGTACCGTTTAGAGCATCTATTTAGCCGATTTTTGTCCGAGCAAATATCTGTTCGATTTCGCTAGTTCCTCGCTTTACATTCTGCCAGTTTTATCTGCCGTTTCTCTGTTATTACGCTAATACCGCTAATACCGCTTTTCTTCACACTGACACGCACCAGATTCAGCAGCATCGGTGAATCAGAAGTATTGAGTATCTGTGGCCGATTCGGCTGTCGCATGACTGTTTAGAACGATACGCAGTACCAGACGTGCCTACAGTGGTACCACATTAAGTGTACCGGCCTAAATGAGGGCCACTATACACTGTTGGCCTTGTTGAAAAAGCCATTTATCTGCATGAGCTCCCTTTTGTGTGAAGGCTGCGTCCGTTTCGCTACTGGCCACCGCCAGTGAGCGGAAACGAGCTCCGCTAAAGTGTTGTTGCAAGACGTCTGAAGACGTCAATGCAATTCACATGGCTACGGTTGAAAAAGCTCTGGTTGAAACAGACAGCTTTATCTGAAATGAGGTCAGAACTCGCCCTTCCAGGTGTTGCGGTTGCTGGCAAGGCGGTGGCTTTGTCTACAGTGCAAATTGAGGAAGCTGCGTCAAACTGGAGAGATAAGCCACTCCAGGAGAGGAGGCTCGTTCTGTGGGGACGATTTCTGGCCACACCTTCTCCAGGTGACCAAGCAAGAGCAGTGTTTAACACCGCATTCACTTCAGAATTAACAAACTCAGTTCCCGCTGGCAGACTTTGCTCTAAAGCTATCAAGAACTCACTCGGACTTCCTGTGACGTTACCCGCAAAGGTTAGTACGGGGAAATGCAAGACAACACAGTTCAGTTGAACGATTCATGCTAATTTAAAAGCAATCTCATAGGATCGCTCATCGCAGTGTCAGCAGAAGCACTCCAAGCTTGACAGAACAATGTCACGCACCAAGGTTGACCCCAAACTCCAAGCCAACACAAAAGTCCTCGTTCTTATTCGTAAGGAGGATCAATGCCTCCAAATGGATCAGCTGACGTGCCCACACCTATATCAGGAGCGGCTGCCCGCATCCCATTGGGTGGTCAAGCATCTTTGCAGCTGCGCGGGTCTGAACCAGTAGCTGCCAAAGTCGTTACAGATCAACAATCTTTCTCTAAACCCCCAGCCACCTCGTCTCCCAAAAGTCCAGTTGAAATTTATCTTATTCCTAAGCCATATAACCCGACGAGTCTGCTTGAGTCATCTCCTATATCTGGAAAGGCTCACACTTTGCCCATTCCAGCCACACTTCTCTTTGTCGGATAATGGTCATATCGTCCCAAGTTCTCTTCTAACCTAAAATCTCCCTCAAACTGTTGAGGGTGCAAAACTGCAAACTACCTTTCAGTAAATGAAAATGTGAAGACGATCCAAAAGCAATCGACCTTCAGCCAATAGAAACGAGTGAAACGTCCTATAGGGACGCCCATATATGCTCAGGTTTTGATAAAATGGCCGGTACCCTCCAAGAGGGCGCAGGAAACTATGATGCCGTCTGCGCGCTCCTCCTCGTTTCTAGGACTGCTTTATCAGGCTCTTCCTCGCACTATCCTGTCTCTTTTTGCATTCCGCAAAATGAGGAAGTAGCCTTCAAATGCCTGTATACTAACTGTTCGAGCTTCTTAAACAAACTGCCAGAACTCAGTCAGTTGGTTCACGACACGACCTCATATTATTGCTTCAACAGAAACCCGGTTTTCCGCAGATATCAATGATAACGAACTGCATGGTCCTGGATACTCACTGTAACGAAAGAACTCGTCCGGGGACGCGTGGGAGACTGCGCTGTTTTTCCAATTCAGAAGCTGCCAGTACCAAGTGTCATTGGGGAATTCACCTCCCAAGAGAAGTGCGACGGAGTGTGGTCAAACTTCCGGCTCCATAGTCGTGACACGCTCCTTGTTGTTCACCAATCGCCGTCTTGCAGCACATCCGACAATGAGGTCATTCTTGCAACCGTAGGCCGTCTCTCGTTTACACAGCGTTTCCCCAATATTCCCATTATGTGTGATTTCCACGCACCCAAACTCAACCAAATGGTTGCTTCTGCTGAGGACTGACTGTGGATTTTTGATATCCCTGGCAATGTTAATCCATGAGAAAGCTCGGACACAACGTGTCGAACTACCCACACGACAACGTCCAGGACAAACACCCACATTACTTGATCTGGTTATCACAAACGAAGCTCACCTTGTGAATAGAGTGGTTGTCAAAACACCGCTGAGGTATAGTGACCACATGTTACTAGCTCTCAATTTAAACCGTTATTGGTTCTGTTGAGGAAAGTATATTTTCCCCAAAAATGGTTTATTTTTCGAGATTTTGTCGAAGAATAAAGTGTGATCTTGAATTTTACTTTTTCGAGCCACAATGTGCCAAAACTCAACTTTGGCGCACGTTTCCCCGGCGTCTGTGTTTGGTTCATCCCATTTTTAATGCACCGGTTCAAGTGGGATTCTTCAAGGCCATCAGAAGACTATATGCATTGCAATGTGCCACCGAAATCTGCAGGCGCACACCAGTTGAATTTGAATTGCTGACGGGTGTGCTACTGTGTTGCCGGCGCCGTTTTAGTTTTCGTCTATGTAAGTCGTGTGCGTGGCATACTGGGCCTTTGGCTCATGCTTGTTTTCTGTTGTTTCCTTTTTCAGGACTGTTGCTGAAACCCCTACTTCGGAAGAGCGCTGTCCCCCGGTGTCTCCACATTGCTCCACAGTTGGTCCGTAAGTGTAACGGACAATCACGGAATAAATAGCCGGCTTGCATGTTACAATATACAGATGCTCGTCTGCATTGTCACCTTTGGTTTGAGAGCAAATACAGTCTCGGCTAAAGGTCACGGTCTTCTGTGTTGTTTTGGGGTTTGCGGGTAATGTTAAGCTCTGCCACATTCCGTGATTTGTACTGTTGTGCGCCAGACATTATCTGATCAACTTTGACCAGCGGGTCATAACAGGTTCCAGAATGCTGTAACAAAGACACCCCTCAGAAACTATCAGGTGGCTGACTATGAAACACGGAAGACATTCTTAAGTACACCCAAACTTGCGTCTGACTCAGTAAACACAAACTATCTCTCTTTTAAAGCTACTACTCGTGAAGCTACCGGAGCATTTGTTTCTAGCAAAATATGGAAGTCCTTATCACACACCGCCTCCGCGGAACATAGGTCGTCCTCTTATTTTACGTTGCCGTCTATTCTCTTAGCAGAAGCTAACGGACAAGCTAGAGGATCTAGAAGCCCTCCGCTCTGTACCAAACAGAAGCATTCGGGAAATTCATTACCAGACTCAACAGGCACAATCAAAGATCCCACTAGTGGCTCGTGAGAATGAGGATTCTTTTTCAAGTACATGCGTCGCCAGAGAAAAACTAAGATTTCAACAAGTTTTCTGCGGCTTCCCGATGGGGAGACCTCCTTTAATCTCAGGGGGTTACTGAGTTGTTCAGAAAATATTATTCAGCAATCTTGAAGGTGGTTCCGCTAACCTGGCATCAGATTTTTTCAGGGAGAAATTTCCAATGCCCATTTCTAACAACTGAATTATCTGTGCTGGACGTTCAAGAGCTCATGCCTAAGATCAATTCTTATAGTGCGATGGTACCAGACGGAATGCGTCCTCAGATCCTGAAAGAGGCGGTTCTTGGTTTGGCGGTGCCCCCATAGTCTGTTCAAATAGACACTCCGGACCAGCACTCTTCCGGAGACATGAAAATAGGCCATTGTCGCACGTATGTTTGAAGCGGGTGACTGTCACTCCCCTGGTAGTTACCGGCCGATCAGCCTCACCGGCGTCACATGCGAGATAATGGAGCGCATGTTAAAACGCGCCATCCTTAAGCATTTTCTCTTGAATAATCTTTTCTCTTTTACTCAGCATGGCTTTCATGGGTAGCCTGACAGACTTCAAAGGCAATGATCATATCTCGGATGCTAATTTTTTCGACTTTGCTAAGGTATTTCATCGTGTCCCACACGGTCTTGTTGTACATAACCTAGAAGCCGATGGGGTCCAAGGAGAGGTTCTCCGCTGGATTAAATCTTCACTTGACAACAGAGCTTTTAGGGTAACAACAAGATCGTACCTTCCTTCCCTTTCTCCGATCTTCGCTGGAGTTCGTCAAGGATCCGTGCTGGGTCTACTGTTGTTTCTAGCGTCCATCAGTAAACTTCCTAACCTTATTCCGAGCAACATCCTCCCTTATGCTGATGATTTAAAAATCTGGAATGCTTTTGAATCCAGTGCATTGCGAAATGACCTCGATCGTATTAAGAGATGGTCGGAAGGCTCTAGTCTCCCTCTAAAAACAGTAAGTATATAAAATGTCGCTTGAATGAAACTAGGCGAACCTATATGTGATTCGCGGTGAACATAGTGCAACGGATATAGCAAAAGTTGGCCTTAAAAATAACCCAGGGACGGCTGTAAAGTGTTATAAAATTCTCACTTCGGAAGATGTTGCATCAGTATTTTACCGTTTTGCTGGATGGAATACTTTGATAATAAAAAACAACAGCAAAGGCCGTAACTAACAGGATACAGAGAGACCCCTTGGGCCGGAATAAAGAGGTTATGACATGAAAGATATTTGGAAAAGATCAATTATTTTTCTGAAAAAATAAAATAAACAGCACGACCAGCGCATGCTTCTGTAGGGACCTGGAGACTTCACTGACCCGCCTGCGGTATGATGTGTGAAATAGTTTCAAAACTCATAGTTACATATTGTACCTAGGCTATTAGGAAAGTTCGCATGATGCATGTTGTCCGATTGTTTGTCTCCATTCCATGCGACTGCGGCGCGAACCCGACCGCACACGTGTGTCACACACAACCGGTTCAATCGCTTGTCGACGGCCCGTCTCTTGCCTCTCTAGCTAACTCAGGTGTCGGTGCCATTTCTAGCGCAATAAAAGACCATCTGTATATTTCGTTCAATAAATATTCGGTCTCTTCTCCCAACGGCCTTTTATATTTCGCGCCTGGTTAATTTGTACCTTGGGAAAACGACTCAGTGCACAGCACACTAAACTTCCACTCTGATGGCTACAATATTGATCCTACCAGATGAGGCAGTGGAAGGTGGGGCTGGCGGATTCTACTCCCTCCTCCTTATTGCTCAGCAATTTACGTCGGACTGTCTCAGTCTCAGTGTTCATGTGTCGCCACTGAGTAGTCGGCAGTTTCAAATGGATTGAACTATCCTTAAACACGTCCTCTGTTTTTAACTTACCTGTTTTGTCCACAACAACAGCAAGCTGTCATATGAGTACGCGGTCTGCGATCCCTCTTATCAGAGTGCAGGTAGAAAAATATTGCCTCTACTAGTACCGCACATTGCCACAGAATGGTGGCATTTACATATGTGTAGCATATAGAGCTGAGGTACAACGTGCATATCACTGGTCGTTTCAAAATGAGAGTGTACTTAGGTGTTTGTTTGCGTGATCCTCTCTGTACGGTTGTCTCCATTTTTCAACGTGCGTGTGCGAAAGTTGTTTTCTGGCCCCCTCATTTTTTTTTATTGTTTTATGTACAAGCTTGACACTGTTTTTGTAGGTTACGGGTATCATGCAGACGAAGCCTGACGAAGGATCCTCACAATCCAAGCGCGGGAAGCTGTTGCCTACCAACGCCTGGAACTGGACTACCAGGCTGCCAACCGCCACGTCCTGTAAACTAGACTGGACTGAACTGTCCCCGGTTTTCTCTGTAAACCGGAAATGCGGCGTCACACCCTGCCTTTAATGACTGCCGTTTAGGTCAACGAAAAATAGGTGACATCGACTCAGACAAACTGACTGTATCCGGATGACTTGGCGAGTGGATTACCGGCTGTAGAGTGTGCACGGGTTGACGTGGAACGCCGTGGCTTCCTATTGGCTAGTGCGTGGTATTAATTGGAATGTACGTGCGGTTATCGCGTAATATGACAGATCCGGTGGACCTCAGCGAAGTTTTTCGTGCCTACTTGAATTGTATTACACGTGCTCAGTACTTCCGGAATTCTGGGAAGGAAGTTCCGGAATGTGCAATGTACAAGCAGTCCCACCTTTTTTGTGCGCACTGCGCGAGAAAGAGCAGAGAGACTGAAGGTGTGAATCACAAGGGAGTTTGTCGTGTGTTGTTCTTATTGTGTGCTGTTGCAGGTTCGAGGATTTTCAGTGTCCCCTTATCATCCATGCATCGTACAAGGACGGAGGTTTGCGTGTATCAGACAGTTATCTTGTCCACAATCACCGGAAAATATCCGTTGACCCGGGTGTTTATCCTGGCGATCGGAAACTGGAAGTGCTGCGGAGGAAGCGGTGTATGGATTCCCAAACGGTTTCCATAAGACGCAGAAAGTAGTCAATTACGTCAGGCGTGAATATGATACTGTAAAGAATCGTAGCGATGTGAGGTTGTCAAGAAGGAGAAAGCTTCTGAGAGAATATCCCGACTGCCATCTGGAGTGTATACGGAGGATGGTAGAACCGTTCGGCCCAATGTATTTGAAAACGGATATTGAAGGCAGACTGTTAGTATTATCCTTCACGACGGATTGGCTGCAGGAATTGTACCCGCATTAAGGGACCGTAATAATGGCTGGTTCATCGGTGGAGTGCAACAACGGTGCGTATCACTTATGGCGCGTAGTTATTACAGGTTGTAATGGTGAGGGTAGGAGCCTATTCTACAGTTTCTTTCCAAAGGAAAGTTTGTCTTGTTAAGAGGTCATGTTGGACAACTTCAATCAGCTGATGCCGACAAGGGACGTTCGGACGATTGTAGTGGACAGGCATCCGGCGCAACTAGAATGCTTATAGAAGTATTTTCCGAATGCTAAGATTTTGTTCTGTTCGGTACATATGAAACAGAACATGGTTGATAGATGCAGGCACTTGAAGGGAATCTTCTTGGAGGGAAAGAGCTATCTGGCAGAGGAAATGAGCGACCTGCTGTATTACAGGCCCGAAGAGAAATTCAGTGGCATAGTTAGCGGTGTTAATATTCTTAACGGGGAGCTCGGTGCGCATCTGCAAACTCGTCTGTTGTTTATCAAAGAACACTGGGCCACGTATGCAAGACTTGGCGTTGTACACTACGGGAGAGGAACAACTAATCGGATGGAGACGGCTAACAGATATATTAAGGGCAATTTGTCTCCAAGGTCTACATTATTTGACTGTGTGAAGAAAACACTCAATCGCAATGAGTACATAGAAATGAAATTCAGGAGGAAGGCAATCATTCCTTTAGTAGGGAGTCAACGTTCGGGATGTGTTCTAGGTGGCGCCAATGTCTTCGAAATAACTCCATATGCACTCAAGTTAGCGGGGGCAAATTGGACGAAGGATGTTTGCGATTCAAAAATGCAACCAGGGAAAGTGACTTTCGTTGGTAAGCACCTACTTAGCCTAAAGGGTAATGGGTCATGTTTGTGTTCATTCTTTCATAATTGTGGACTTCCATGCAGACACCTTGAGTGGTGCTGCCATAATGATTCGATCAAGGCAAACGATTTACTGCAAAGCAGTTGTTGGTTGCTGCCCGCCAATTCCTAAGGATTGACAGTTGACGGTGCACTCTCCAGATGTTTAATAAAGAGCAAGGTTAAAAGTAAAGCGAACAAACTGATAGAGACTAGAAACCTTACGTCAAACATTTGTGAGGTTGTGTGCAGCATGCCAGGTGAGAAGTACGACTGGACAACTGAGGCGCTCAAACAGTCCGGCCACTCAACCGGGAGTATGTCAACCGTCCACGTCAGGTTCCGAATTGAAACGTAGAAAACAAAGCTTGCCGCAGACATCTCCAACACTAAGCTTAGGGAAGCAACCGGCCATGATGGATGAAACGGAGTTTGCTAGCAGCGTCCAAGTACGCCGCATTCGCAGCGGCTCCTTGTCCAAGTATACCACAGGAAAGAGTAAGCATAGTGTCCGTAAAAAGCACCTTTTACCGGTGGACGACGAACACTGTTCCGGTTGTGGTCAAGATGAACTGGATGGTGAGGATGTAACCAGTTTGGTACAGTGTGACAAATGTTGCCGTTGGCGGCATGAACAGTGCGCCGGACGCCCGAATCTCCGGAACACTTTTAAATGTCGCTTTTATTTATGCATCTCACGTTTTGCGCTTGCAAGTTTGTTTTGCTTGCTTTCTTTGAAGCGTTAACCATGCAGTTTTCATTGCCAACGCTTGCTTGCATCGACCCCTCTATGCCATGCTGCGCAATGCAACTTATGCGTTCATTCCGTTGTTCCCCGTCCGTTCAGTATCGCCGCACTCATCAGTTCCATATGTTACGTTGCAAGGTGGGCGGGGCCGGTGCGAAATCCAAACCCACCTCAAAGTGGTGCAGCGGTGAAAATCATCTCCCAGATGGGTTAGCGGGGCCCTGATGTATAAACCATCGACTTTCATGTGTTCCACGGTTACCAAGTATACATTAAAAATCTCTACCTGTCTCCGCCTTTTACCATGAACTAGATGTGGATCCATTTTGTGAAGTAGAGACGAGTGCGAGGAAATGAGGGTATTGAGTGGTACGAACTGATACTCCGCTTGCGAAATTACTGTAACGTCTGATTCAGACACCTTCTATTGGACATCGATTAAATTCACTAACATAAGGCGACCGGTACCTAGGTGGTTTTGTACAGTTGGACGCGTGATACTGTTAATCAACTGGTGTAGGTGTGACATAAGGTGGGAAATACCTTGTCAAAGTTCTTCAGTTTCCTCACTGCAAGCAAACTCTGCCTGTTACGGAGGGCACCATTGTGGACAGCAGGTAACGCAGCGTCACTCTTAGGGTTCGCTGCAAGTGACATAAACCAGTACATGCGGTGTCACAACAAAAAACGTCGCAATGACGGCATCCACAAGCCAACTTTCACGCAACAGTTAAAGACGTTAGGGGGATGGACGTGAGAGAATCATTGGCACAACCACGTAGCCATCGCTCAAGAGGACGAATGTCGATGGAAGTTCCAGTCGACCTACGAAACACAAACACCCATTAGTTTGAACGGTGGGGCGGTTGTCCCAACGGTAATGGGTGAAACATTCTTATCCGAATGCGTGTCGCCTACATTAGTAGAAATGGCGCGAATTCATTATACAGCGGCGAGTAAAACTGGGACACCTTCGCCAACACACTAACTGCGGTGTTGGTGGTTTGTAGTACTTTAACATTCACAAGGTAATGTAAACAGGCACGGGTGTACTTGTAAGGCAACTATGACGTCGAACACAGTTCACGAATTTGAGGAGATCCACGCTAATCACAATATTGAGTTTTCAGGTCGGTCACACTCGAGAAGACTCCAATTTCAACTAAGAGCTCGCCAGTGGTGAGTATCGTTCCTACGGCTGGTATTAAATTCTACCAAGCAATAAGCTACAACAGCTGTGGGAGCACATAATGCATCCCAAGTTACGATGATCGGACCACCGCCAATCGAAGCCGAAAGAACACAGGAAGTATCGTTCCGCTCCCTGTAATGCTCCATCGCTTGAGCAAATGGTCTTCAAGCAAGACTTACTTCCGTGGCAAATTAACTTCAGGGTATGCACCATTGACCTGATGAAGACTCCGCCAACGACCCAGTAAACATATCAAGAGAAACACAGACAATGGAACACCATTTGGCACTGTGACCATGATCCATGCACTACACGTTCAAGACAACGCGATTAAAACCAAAGAGACAAAGCTAGAGCAGAAATCGTAAATCCAACACTTACTTGTTTTGCCGCTACACACAGGCACGCGCATCACTATATGAATCTGTCCAAACAGCACGCACTAGCGGTAGATCACAATCTATAACCATCAGCAGGCGTCCATCAGACGAACGCCTGCACAACCGACAAAAATGGCATAACTCTTAATCATTCACATTACTGAACCCAGAAGAAAAGTCACCACCAACGAGAAAACCGTTATTTCAAGGTCAAGATCAAGCGCGTGGTTGAATTTATCTACGTGTCGTTTTTTCTTCCACATTTTGAGGACAAAAAGAGTTTGGGGAGCTAAATCAACAACTACTCCCCCATCAAATCTGGTAAATTCTGTGTTCGATCAATTGGTGGCACTTTTTTCTCTCCCAGATTATCAGAAGATGATGCTCGCCGTTGTGGAAAAGCCATCGCCGTGTCTACAGTGTGCAAGGAGCATCGGAAAAAGGACTGAAGCTTTGCAGTGTGACATTTGCGATGGGTAGTGGCACCGTACCCGCGCTTCAGTCAACGCGGAGCTATGTAATTGCCTCAAGAAGAGTCGTTCGGATCGGCTCAGATTTTGTTGCATGAAGTGTTGCCCTGCGGGTGCTAGATCGCATCCTCCTCACCTCCCACTATTCAAAATAGCGATGAACGACACATGTGGATTGTCGGATCAAGGGGTATGTACTAAACCGATAGAGGCGATCGTGGAAGCGCAGCTGTGCGCTGGCACCCCATCGCCGTCTGGACGATCATTCGCTGACGTGGTTGCGAAGGGCACGGAGGACGGAGTTTTGGAGCATGTGATTGTGAGAGCACTAGAAGACCCAGCTCCACCGAGAAAGAAAAAAACCGGAGTTCGTCGCCAAAGGAAAAGCAAGCCAAAGATGGCTACATCCGCCTCCGGACCCACAGTCGCAGAGAGCACATATGTCCAAAGTGGTCATGCAGACCCCGCCGAAGGCATTCAGCGTGAGGAGGCTCTACCAAGATCCGCGAAGGTACACCCACCACACGATCAGTGTGTGATAGTGTTTAATCTTCCTGAGGCTACCACCCAAACTTCCCAGTCAAGGTTGTATCATGACGTGGCCGCCTTTCGTGATTTGCTTATTAAGATGTTCACAACTAAGGAGGAAGATTTAGCTGCTAAACTAACAGTACGCTCGGCATTTCGACTTGGCCGGTAGGCGAATGACACCAGTGTGTCGTCACGACCACTCAAAGTGGTTCTCGGAACTGTATTGGAAGCTCGCTTGCTCTTACAGAGATCGTCAAAGGTGCGCTGTGTGGACGCCCGCATAGCAAAAGACCTGGCCCCAGAGGATCGTGAACGCGTGAAAGCTGCCCTAAAGGAACTCCACGATAGAAGAGACAAGGGGGAGTCCGACTTGTTAATTCAGAAATTTCGGGTCAAGCGGAGAAGGCCTCAAGTCCGTTGGAGGCCTCTAGTGTCCCCTCTGTTTCCCCTAGACAGGGTGGTGCAGCAGAGTCTCCAGCAAGAATACCCACCACTATCCCCCAGTCCAGGGAAGTGGAAGCAAGCTTACATCGGTCGACAGTGGTGTACTCAAAC
>LUCH01018277.1:0-16082 GCA_013368495.1 Paragonimus heterotremus
ATGCAGGAGTTTGCTCAATAAACGAATTCTCTGGCCGAGCGTCTTTTGCGGTCACAACAGTAGGATCTTCTTGTGCCTTCCTTCTGTGAATTCATATTGTGCATATCTTTGTATTTGCACTAGTGACCAGGTCTTCGCCTATCTTTTGTTTTCTATCCTTATTACCTCGTTATGAGCTGTATTCTAGAATCAGTTGATATCTTCATGAGTCTCAAATTCTGGTGATTTTGTTTTGTTTGCCCGTTTGGCTAGCAGAACTGTGGTTTTGCAACTGTGAAACGTAATTACCAACATCATCTTTCATTGAACACATCAGGCACTGAATATACATGGGTACATTTTGGATTGACTTTTGTCGGGTCATGAATCACTAAACATATCCTAAGTGGTCACATTTACAGCTGTCTTTATTCGATTTCATCGCACTAGTAACCGAACAAATACGACCAATTGTTTGATTAGTTTGTTATGGCCGCTACAGCAACATTCAGAAATTGAAGAAATGATTCACTGTTTATCAAGCAGTTGAATTTGTTAAACTAAGTATAGAAGTCAATGCCCACATTACGATAACTTATCTGGGAAGACACTGGATTGTCATTCATACTGTCTTTAATTCGAGTCCGGTCAACGCGATTGGTTCTGTTGTCTAGGTTCGGTTAACTTAACACTATCACATGTGCAAAAGCAGGCGGGACCCTGTATTTAGGATGACAGCCACATCCCGGACATTGCTGAACTATGTATACATACCAAATCTAAGCACGATGGTAGCTGAACAAAATGAGGTTTTACTTGCTTATTAACGTAATGAAGCCTTGAATGATTGTCGTTTCACACCCATGCGTATAACCGGAAGAACGAGGTTTCAGGGAGTCACAAACCAACGATCTTAGTCGCTTCAATGCGAGCCGTGGTCACAAAACCAATAGTCCAGTGGGTGAAGTTACTAGTTCGAACCCTTTTCCAATTATATTTATCAAGTAAATTCAGAGGAAGACAAAACTGGATTCGCAATAGAACGTAGTGACTTGTGACCGAGCACAGAGGAGAATTTATATTGCTTCCAATTCAGCATTCTTGTCGGAATCTTTGCAAATTGTTCATATGATGAACCATGTCTCTCCAGTCAACAAAACAAGGGTATGCCTGAAGGGGCTCTGACGACATTGACGGTGTCTAGTTGATAACCTTCTAGTTATGATCCTACGATCATCCGTTTGAGCGACGGTCTTACCCTGTGTATTCGATTAATTTAAACAAAGTTGGAACCGATCTGGAATGTAGATTTTTGACTGAGCATCTTTAATGAAATGCATTCTTAGAGTAAGCTGACATGTACGAATTGAATGTCGACAGGTTAGCCAACTCTATGACTGGACAATAGGAGTTGCTTGTGATAGGATTTGACGGAGACCTTCTATCCAGATGACCATGATAGCGTTGTTTCTATATGGCTGCAAAGCTCACGGTGGATGACGCAACCCTCCTTCGAATATTTCACTGTCGACTTCTGCGTTCCATCGCACACATTACCCAGTTCCGCGGAGTAAGCCACAATGAGAATGGTAAACGATCAGATGACACACGAAGTACGTGACTCAACTACCGCAAGCTGTGCAACACGATTAGTTGATCAACCGTTTGGACACCACGACCATTCCGGAATACGCGCAGGGAACCGCCCGTGTCGCTCACACGATCACTTCACGCAATATGGGTTGATTCGGTGAGACAACGATAGTCAACCACAGAAAGTCGATTGATATCTTCGTTGCGAACAGGCCACATTTCCGAACCACAGAGCAAAACAGAACGAACACAAGCAATTTATAATCTTCCTTTCAGCGACAACCGAACGTCTCTAAAGACGCCACAGATGACGCAGTTTGGCAAACGCACCTCTTGTCTTTGGTATTGTCGCTGATATCTCATCGGCAGTATTACAGGCTGTCGAGATAGTGCTACCCAAGAATGTGAAACTGTCCACAGTCTCAAGCGGATTACCTGCAGTGAAGAAAGTAGAAGTGGAAATGCCCCAGTCTTGAAGCAACACTTTGCATACAAACCAGCCTGGTCGCTCACCTTGTTCAGCATAATCTGCATATCTTCGGCAGTGAGGTTTAGTAAGACAATGTCGTTCGCGTACTCCAGGTCCGTCAACCTATCATCAGGAAAAAGCTCAACACCATGTCTACTGGATTCCCGAAGCGCACCCTCCAGAGTGTCGTTCTTGACGAAACTAAACAAGGGGGAAACCGGACATCCCTGACGAACACCACTACGAGTGGTGAATGCTCGAAACAGTTGTCCATAAACTCTCACCCTGCTTGCAATGTTACCATACACTGATCTCAACAGATTGACTTATTTCGTTGATACTCCCTTACGAGGAAGACAGTTCCAGAGAACGTTACGAGCAACTGAATCAAAAGCAGCCTTCAGATCCAAAAAGATCACGACCGTCGGCTGCCTGTAAGAGTGCCGATGTTCCAAGATCCGTCATAAGGTTAAAATATGGTCAACGCACTGTCAATCGGAATGGAATCCTGTTTGTTCCTCACGTATCTGACTTTCTCTGGACATAGGGAGTTGACGTGAAATGAGACCAGTTTGCAACTTAGACGCAACAGACACTAGACCGATTTCTCTGATTATCACATAGACTTCGGACCCCTTTTTTAAAACTAGAATTACTGTTGATAGGCACCAATCACGAGGCACCTCTTCAGTCTCCCAGATCGTATGAAAGAGTTTCGTCAGTTCTGATATCAGCCTCTCCCCACCATCGTTGAAAGGAGAAGGAGAGAGTAGGTCTTGACCTTCAATAACTTAAGCTCCAGGACTACTTCTGCTTGCGATAAGGGACCGTCTGGAACGCAATAACTGACCATTCATGTCCCATCGTCCACATGCTCTGGTTGACGCCAGTCGAACTGTTCCTCAAAACATTCAACCCATCTGTCAAGTCAAGCCATTGTTAGATTGGGTTCATCGTGAGCTATGGGCAGTCAGTGTAGTGAAATATTGGAACAACGAAAAAGTCGTCTTGCAGATACCACTCCACTCTTACATGCACCTAGGCCGTTTGCTTAAATTACACGTCGGTATTTGGATTTCTCATAGTGATTTTGTGAGTCGGAATCCCCTCCCTAACCCCTTTCTCTCTGTTTTGTATCAGTATGACAGCCAGGCTTTGGCGTCAAACAATGATCTATTGTTGTCGATAATGGTTTTAGTGAATTGATTTGAGATAAAACACGTTCTTCATCTGTTATTGTCTTCTGTTATTTTTTAGGTCTCCCCCAGCTCACCTGATGAAAAGGTCGTTTCTCCCAACCAAGCTGATGTGTAAGTTCTTCTTGTGAAATACGATACAAAATGGCTTGCTATGTTCCATCACCTTCGTGCTAAACTTACTGGACGATTTACGATTGTCATTAACTGAGTGAATTCAGCCTACACATAAACCACACAACTTCCGACAGGAATTCATCTTCACTCTCAGTCGACCTCATATCTGCGTTTCTTGGTTATATTCATCTTTATCATCTCTCCAGTCGCTGCAGAACCGTAGTTTTCGTTTCACAACCTGTTAGCAATAGTGAACTTTAGGCGATTATACAGATTTTCCCTATTAAATAATCGTCCGATACATTTAGAAGAAGCAAAACAGAACATCGCATAAACTCTGACGTTTCAGTATGCGATATTATGTTTGTCGAACCATCTGCGAAAATGCGCAGTTTATCTAGTGTGCCTTTCGTTAAACTTACTGATAGAAATTGTTATTTTGAATAAGGAAAAGTCGGGAAAATCATTGAACCGCTTATGGTTTACTTATCTTCACATACTATTACACTTACTCTACGTGTTCTATCCAGAAAGTGCAATTGTTTTTGACAAAATTTAGGGATGTCACGTGGTTTTTTGACGCTGGTGGTCAATGAAACCGACTGCTTGCAAAAAAAGACATCTGCGACCATAGTGTGAGTGATTACCTGTTTTGAAATCAGTCAAAAATGACTGATTGATCTTGGCCTATATGAAAAAGAGAAATGCGTCAACCATAGATAGCAGATAGTTAGTGCCCATTTTAGAAACCTTGCATTTCAACTCGACGTCGATTAAGAACACAGATTTTCGAGACAAAGAAAGAAACAATCAAGCTGTTAGTTTGAGTGTGATTGTGTGACTTTCGTTTTACAGTTTTATTGAAGTTGACTCAATTTTGAAATCTATGACGTGATCATACTTTTCCTCTTCATTTGCACGACTGATGAACACATTTCAATTCGAATACTCAGCAAATGCTTTTCACAATCAAGTTTACCTGTATATCCTTCATAATACTTTCTGGTTTTTTAGTTCTCTGTAAGAAAAATTCTTTTTTGATCATGTTTTCCTTCTAATCTTCATGGAGCTTGACTCGATAGCCTTTATATCGACTGGAATATGACTTTCAAAAACTTTTTTAATGTGTTTCATGCATTATCCGTATTTCGAAACATACGGTTGCAAAAATCAGTAATCATTTTTTTCAAGTATCTCGAAGTTATCTGGCGGATAGCATACAAAAAACTACTGAAATAAGTACTCCTTCCATAATCAATATTTCTTTTAATACGTTTCAGAAAGTATCAAACGAACACACTTTCAATGCTCATTTCTTTTGCCAAGCAGTCGATAATCAGGATATTTTTTTGGGAAGAACGATTGGAACAAACGTGTTTCCCATACATCGTGCGAGATAGTTATACTGTAGTTGATTGTTTTTGATGTTATTGTGATTTATTTTCAACACACAAGAAGCTCATCTAGTTAAATGTACACGTTAAAATATGAAACACAATATTTATTATAACCTATTTCTACACTTAAACTCTGCTAAACAGATGATAGGAAGATGATAACAGATAAAGTGAAAATATCCCTCCTTCTCAACTCATACACTAGATGAGAGACATATATAAAAGGTGTAAATATTCCACAATCGAGACCGTCTCTAGTGTTCAATCAGACTGATATTCACAGGACATTACGTGCGTATAGACTGACATCCCATGTGCGTGCACACTCTGTGATGTCTACGCAATCTATATTCAATAGGACTAGACTGTGTCTGTGTTTCGTCACATCTTTAATTTTATTCTGTGGCGATGGTGACAAACCGCGATAAATTTTAACAAACTTGTGGCTCGCAGGAATGAATCAACGCGGAATTTGAAAAAGTGGGAAGCTGACAGGAAACGTTGTGGTTCCAAACGTCCTCATAGAAATTGTCTATTTGGAATTATTGACTAGCACAAAATACCTTTGGCTTGTGAGAATAACGAGATGTTATCCCCTTGCTTTCGGTCACATTCCGAATGGACTTGGCAACCCTTCGACATCCTTAGACACATTGCTACAGTGGCATGGGAAATCTATCCTGGCGTCCATGCTTGTCTTCTGTCTACTGGAGAACCACAGATAAACGGGTTATGGATGTTTCGTTGTATATGACACCGTGTCATGTAGAACCGACCCATCTGGACAGAAGAATCGAGCTTCGCTTAGCTTCATCATGATAGGGAACTGTACATGTACAGGATAACTTGTTAAACACTTGTCATCCGGTACACACAGTCATCTTCTAAATAGTGTGGTCATGATCTACACTTCTAGGGTCTGCCATTTTGTATACAAGCGTGACGACTTGACCGTATCGATCTGACAGAACGTTTAGGGTACTCTCGATGATCGCACACTGAAATTCGCCATTCGAATTTTTTGCTTTGGGATTTTTTTTCCAGTTTCGTGTACATAAGATCATATATAACTCAGCTCTTATAGACCTCAATTGTGCTTTTTGATTTTGATCATTTGTTCTCCTACTCTTTAGGCAACATGAAGCATTGAGCCCTTTTCAAATCGCTTTAACAGAAAAGTCAGAAAACAGTTTAGCTCTAGGTGTCATTCTCAACACAACTTGGTCTGCACTTTCAGTCTTCTCACCTAAGATTTGTCATCTTTGTCTATGTGCTAAGTCACACGTCTATGGTTGACGAGTGTGTGAAATGCATGCATATCGTAATGTGCTTCTTCTCAGTGTTGACTTATTGATTGGTGTTGATCAATGTGTGATTAGAGGTCACTTCCCGTTTAACACCTAAAGGCGTTGATTTAATTTTCGGTTGTGTGATTTCAGCTATTACCTTACAAATGGTAAACTAACATGTTTAGCTATCCGCGTGATTTTGTCCATTCATATTTGGGTCGTACAAAAATGAGCTTTGCTGAAGGATAGCAAGTGTTTTCCGACTGAAAGGAGTATCAACTCTTGTGGTCACTGAAAATAATTTACGGCAACTACAGAATGAAGTTCCACATCAAAGTACTACAACACATAAACATTGTTGGACAAAAAATGAGCATGCTCATTTCCAGTGCTCAACTCTCACAAAACATATATGAGATTGTTAGGGAAAAATAAGTGGTCAGAGCAGCTAATATCGGCTACCTAGTTCGGATCTGGTAAGAAAAGAGCATGACTCTCTACTTCAACTTGCGTCTTTACGCAAACACACTAGTCTGTCTGAGTCACTTGAGTGACTGTTGAATACTGATCATTCTTCAGTTGTTCGGTGTTCGAACCAACCTTTGAACTTTCTGAGTATCGTAGACCGTTTACCGAAACATGAACAACGGACTCAGTGTTCTGTTATCTCAAGGTAGAGCAGCGTTCAGGTTAAGTCGACGTTATCTTCTGTGTGTGACCTAATCTCTATGTTAGATCATTATGTTCTGATATATTTCAGCATTCTGGACGGTCAGTGGTGATTGCCAGTTTTTTCCACGTAAGCCCTTATAGCTTTAATCGTTGACAGTGTGGTCCAGATAGGTCAGCTCACTTCCTTCAAGCGACCTGATCTCTACTCATTCATATACTAAATAACTATAATTTTGCATATCGGGAGTGTGTATGTTACCGTTTAAATGTTCACCTTCGCATCCTTATACCCGTACTCTTTCACCTAAATTCCCATGATGGGATCATGACCTTCAGTTAGATAATCACCCTGTGGTATTTGTCCGTCTGTATGGTATGCTCGGTAGCACCGTGCTGCGTCGACTAAATGAGGTCTAGGTGAATAGGTAACCTTCAACAAAGATAACCTCATCGATCGGTAGTGAGAATTAAGCAGTAGTGCTAACAGGCATCTCAGTTCGGTAGGTACTTGGCTCATTGCAGCGTTTTCGCTCGCTGATTATTTTGTCCTCCTACTATTTACCGGCCTGATTGCCAAAGATTCAACGCTTGTACGGCTTTCTGTTAAGCGGTTATCTGAAAACAGCTATATTATCTTGTTTGACGTAATTCAATTCCTTTGTTCGCAACATTTCTTACCTTGCAACAGATTCTTCTACAGAATGCTTTCAGACTAAGACCACATACAATGTTCAAGGTTGTAGTTCATCTGATCTATTTTCTTTCCGAGTTGCATTTTCGGCATTGGAGTTTCATTCTAATCACACAGATATTTTTACACCAATAAGAAAGAATGACCACATGTTGGGCATTTTACTGCACAAGAGAGGAGAAGCGAGGGTATTGTCTGTTCATGACCGTTTGAGTTTCTGAAGAATTCTATTTACTAAGCTGAGGGCAGTGCCTCATATCTTCTAGATGAGGTGATGGTTGATTTGAAGTGTGGCTCTATCGGAGACAATCTGTAGGTTTTGTTACTCATAGGTTATACAAATTATATTTGACACGTAAAAATATCACAAGAAGTGACAAAAGTGCCACAATGTAACAAAAATGTGGCGGGTAAGGTGAGAAAGAGAAAGAAGTGTATAGGAACAGAGAAGTTACAACAGTGCACACAGAAACTCGCAACACAGGCACCATGACCTCTGTTCTTCGTCACATCAAACAGCGTCCTCAATCAAATGTGTTCAGTGTCCTTCAAACCCCGTCCGGGAATGCTTCAAAGTGAATGCTTTCATACCCAGAACCCAAGTCTTGCATTGATCACCGACCTGCCACCCCCAGCCTAACCCAACAAACAAGACATGATGTGACAGGAGGTGAGTTGGCAAGATCAGTATGCTTAAGGATTGACGGTGATTATCCATTCCTAAGTCCCGTCGGCGAATTTCGTCAGCAGTCACACGGTGTTCCCATCACACGCCGCTACTGCTTTGTAAACACCGTTAGTCGGAAACGGACACTCTGTGAACATCCTCCGCGCAAATGGGCCAGGTTTCGGAGCCGTACAATAGGACCGCCGTTACGGTGGCATTGTACACTCCGCCATTCACAGAAAGACTTAGGTCAATCCAACACCACGGATGTCGTAAGTTGCCAAACGCTATCCGGGCCTCTGCTATGCGATTTGTGGTCTCCTCAGATATTCCACTAGCGTTGATACAGCTCCTAAGGTACTTAAACTTTTCGACTACTTCCAGTTGCTCACTACCAAGAGTGAGGGCGGATGCAGTGCTGCTAATCTTGCAACAGCACCTTGCACTTATTAGGTGCATAGATTATACCAAACTGACGAACTGATGCCTCTATTCTGTCTGAAATCTTCTGAGCACTCTTTGGGTCCTAGCAGATTATTATAGTGATGTCGTCTTCATACTCCAAATCTCGAAGTCGAGTGCCTGAGAGCAAATCCACACCGTCGCAATCGTAGTTTGTCGGGGCACACTCTAAGATCTCGTGTACAACAAGGTTGGATAGGAAAGGGGAGACTGGACAGATTTGTCGCACCCCACTTGAGATGTTGAAGGTCGGCGATACGCTGCCATAAGGCCTAACCTAGATCGAGTTCTGACAATTAATTGCTTTCAGGATGTTCACATACTTCTCAGGCATATTCTTTCTCGATAGTCAGTCCCAGAGTGAAGTTCTGTCGACCGAGTCGAAAGTCCCTCTAATGTCCAAGAAGACAACAAATCTGAGAGCGTTTTTGCTATGTTCATCACTTTTGTACAAATATCCTACCACACGTACGTCTTTCTAGTTCATCAAATAAATGTATGCAGCTGAAAATTCACCTGCTATGTGTAATTAAACTTTGGTTGACTTGACTTTAGAAGGGAAGGTAGAGGTGTATTTCGTTAATCTCCGTAAATTTTGACCTGCCGTGGTCTTTTATTCAACTCTCACACACAAACAACCCTAAGTTTTTTCCCACTGTTTGCATAGTTGTGTTCAAATATTTATATCCGTCATATCAGACATGACCGTGTTATGTGTTTACATTGTCGCGCAGAAAATGCCCCCTTGTTATTAACCCGATTTAAATATTGTAATAGACGATTTGCTTCTTGGTCCGTTTTTGCGTACTATACTAACGAATGCTTAAAATTTCAACCTTTTCTCAATTACCTATCGGGGAATCATTCTTCTTATTGTTTCCTTTCTGTGCGTGATGAACTGCCACACACGTCGATATGTTAGAAAAAATTGAGATGTGTAGACAATATTCACATTTTTCTCACGAGTTTTCACACAAACTGTACGGTACGTAACCTCCGGACGACAAGTTTTCGTAGCATAAAACATCTCAATTTTTTAATTCTTCGAAGTTCCTAGCTCGATATTCTGTGATTATCTGACGCTATCGGAAACGTGTTTAACCTTTGGCCAATGTTTAGTTCATACTTTGTGGAATTTTTCGTGTGAAATTTGAGTACAAAACAATTCCAATCGATAAACCCACGATTAGGATTTTCTAGACAGGTCGAAGTGTCCAATCTCATTGAACCTGCTAGACGATGTTTCAAATTGCCGATAAGTAGTCGGGGATTTGGTTAATTTCAAATCGAACATCACTCACATTTGGTCGCAACCTTCATATTCAGATAGACACTTCAGCCAACCCCTTTTGAAAAGAAACACTAGACCCCAGTTTCGCTCTTATTAGAGCTCGTCAGTAGTGTATATCCTTTCCACTTCTAGGATTAAAACTCCGACCACGCTTTAATGAGGTAACTATGTTGACCACTTAGTCACTGGCGTCACACTAAGCACAACCGAATTATCACATGTGAACGCTCGACCACTTTCGTTTGTGAGTAGTGATCCGGCTGCCCGCTCGTTTCGATAGCAGACACAGTTGCCTTCTGTTAACTCATCTGGCGGTTTTAATCAGATCAGAGATTTCGACTCTCCTTGGTAGTCCTAACCCCAAGGTTATCGATTTGAGTTAACAGACAATAACTGTGTCTGTAAGACAAGTATATTCAGTGTATCAGGATTAGCAAAGGGCTGCTCCCTAGAAGTAATGTAGAACACGTGAGCTGCATGTTGACTCAAACCTCACTGTATTGTTGGAGTTTTATTAACCTAGTGGTTCTAATTTAGTCTCATAGGATACTTGTTGACACCACACAGAAAACAGGATTACTGTTGAACGAGTCTTAAATTTAGCCCATTAGCCGTGAGCGAGTCAGACTGGAGCACGTCAGACCAATGTGTAACAATTTCTGACAACTTGATGTATCTGATTTAATTTTCCGTTCGGAGGTCAATAACTAAGCAACCCGTGTTTGATCCGATTGGATTAGTGTGCTGTTTTTGTTCCCCTGGAGGGTCGGATCAAGTTCAAGTCCTTTGTATAGTTCTGAATGGTTTGTTCATTCCGTGTAAACACCTGTTGTCAGAAATTTCGAACTTCACAAATATGTCTCCTTGACTGGGATGTTCATTCTTGAAGATGAGCACCGTCTTTCAGACAACATAAGCGAACTTCTGTGTGCTAATCGACAACAACTTCGTCTGTCTTTCAGTGTGCACGGATGAGGACTAGTTTCTGCGCAGCTGCGCTGAGTAGTTTCGAACTGGCAGCCGCAGTAGCATCAGACATATGCGGTTTGAAGAAGTGCTTCAACATTACTGTATGTGGATAAAACGGACATTGTGGACCCTACACAAATCTCCAATATTTTCCGTTAATTGTCTGTTTTCACTATTCACCCATTTCTAGTTCGCTTTGTTCTTCTATCGCCTAAGTAATAATTCAACACAATTCACTCGATCTTAGTTCTCCCGTGTTATTCCTTTCTCCAATCCACTTTTGACTGCTCTCTCACACTCAGTCATCTATGATCTTAATTATTATGGCTCAATTTCACTGAGTTTTTCATTTCAGTTGTTGAAGTAGTTTTGCATCCATGGCGCCTACAAGCAAGGTTTAGTTAAAACATTGTCTGACAGAGCCCAATAAATCTGCGCAGATGACCGGCTGACACAAGAGGAACGTTTCCTAACAACCGCATTACTTTCTAACGGATGCCCGGATTAATTTATCTCGATTCATAACAAGAAAACAGAAAGACCTGCAGTTCACACAGCAAAGATAAAAGGAGTGTTCATAAAACTACAATTCAGGGGAGACTAGTTGTCCACTATAATGCATCATCAGCTTCAGACAGCTGTAAATCGTACACATCCTGCAACTGAATTTTGCCTCTTGTCATCAACTGAGGGAGTAAGTTATCGAAACGCTAGACGTGATGTACCTAACTATCCTCTCTCACATGTCGTTTATTAGTTCAGCTGCAGTGAGTTATATCGACCGAACAGAGCGGTGTTTTTGTCAGTGAATGGTCGAACACCTCCTAGAATGGTTTATTCAGTCTGCTGAGCTAACAGACAGCCAAATGAGCGACCGTACGCGAAACTCGGCGTTATCAAGTACGAAGCACATCCTGGAGAAAGGTCAGCGCCGACCCAACGAGATCGTTCGCTGTGTTGCTATGGCACCCAAACCCCAAAATTCTGATCATCATTGAAGTTGTGTTGCTCAAAGAAAGATAACCAGTGTTGTATGCGCAAAAGTTATTGGTTCACACCGTCCACCTCCTGTGGTAGCGGTCTTTGGACCCCAAGTTCACTCTGTTCAACTATTGTTGTCATGCCCGTTTGCTATATACTTTGTTTATATTTAGTATGCGGATGATGAGGTAAATCGAAATGTCAACGTTCCGCAACGCTTGTCCTCTCACTATTTTTATGAATTGGATCAAGGGAACTCAATGATTTAAATTTTCAATTTGGCTGACTGAGTTTATATTGACTGCTTCTACCGATCGCGATATCCTCCTGTACATCACATATGAACGGGGTTAACTATGTTTGGCGTGCCAGCTTTCATCTCCATCGCATTCGGCCAAATCACTGTGGTATACGAGGCGGAATCCATTTTTTGTGCACTACACGTGGCGCAAAGAAAGATTTAACACGATCATGTACTAAGTTGTCAATCAATGTAACTGTTTTTCTTTTTTGTGAAAAATTGATGTTGATTTGGTTTGGCTGATTGGGATGGAGCAAATCAGTAGGTTATGGAATGAGGTAGTGGTCGACCTGTTGACTTGATAGTTTCACGCCTACAAAATTTGTCGTACATTTTGACCTACTTTCCATTAATTCTTTCCATGGTCTGTAGAATTTACAAAAGCCTGTATTCCGATGGGTACTGCGCCCGATATAACGATTTCTGACCATTTGTCGAGTGGTTATGAGTTCGAGCTGTAGTTTTCTCGATTGCTGCTGTTTAATATTGGACAATCCGGTCATATACGACCCACTTTTGACTCAATCTCTCACATAGTAACAAACATCTTGTGGTTACGAACCGGAAAATTGGCTACTGTCGATCCGGGGCGTTTCGAATACTTCGATCATCAGCAGTAATGATTATGATTGTTAAGATTTCTCGTGAATGCGGCCCTCAAAACCCTTTGGTAGACCACTGATTACCCTCCTCATCTTCACCATTTATCTCTGTTTGTCTAATGGAGTCCATTTTAGATCTGTTGTACTTTTTACTAGTCGTCTAGTTTTCTGCTGCTCTTTGTGTTATAGTTCCTTCTCATCATAAATCTGCATCCATCTTCTTTCGTTTATGTATATGCTGTATACTTTCATGATTCCAGGCCATTCGCACTAATTTGTTCTAATCAGTTATGCACTGTTTTTCCCCGCTCGTAAAGTTATCCTCTTTAACAACCTTGGGGTTTTCTGATCAGTGCTCACAATAATCGTTTGTATATACCTACTGGTTTGTCTTCTTGCTTAGTTTACAGATTCTGCTGTCTCAAACTGGCTGTCGCTGTAAACATGACATGTTTTGATAACTGTATGCATCAGTCTTATTACGCTGCAGGTACATATTTCAAAGTGGATCTCTTTTTCTGTGTGAAAACCAGCCACACTCATAGCATTTATGTGGCCTGAATATTCATATGCGTAAATGGAACAACAACTATTGAGTTCTCTCTCTTAACTGATTTCCCGTTCTTTATACATCTGTACAGTAGTGAACCAGGCACGGATAATGTTTTGACCGAACTAAAAGGAAGCATGTTCATGAATCCGGAGACATCACTTCACGATCTCATACGTAATAGTGAATATCTTCAAAAATATCCCAGCTGGCTCGGATTTTGTGGAACAGAGAATAAAAAGAAATATGCGCCAACTTTCATCGCTCGTAACGATACTATTTGGGGTGAGTGTTTTTTTACGGATCAAACTTTATGGTCAGTAATTTCTGTTTATTTTTCTTCCCTGTTATCAGTTTATGCTCTTTTCTATTCGTCCCTATTTGTTTTGTTATCACACACACACCTCGTAGTTGTCACATCTATATTATTCAACCGTTTCCAAATATTTTGATGTATTGCTGTCAGAGTAATATGACGACTGTTCCCGACTGCAAACAAATACTAACTGCAATAGACAAAGCCAGGCAGTTTTCTACTGAAACCGTGTTTCTCGATAGATAAGTGGTTCTTGTGTATGTGTGCATGTATTTTATGGTTCTCGTCAATCTGAAATCCGAGCCGTTCACGTCTGTTTATCTATGTTTTCCAATATGATCTCGATTGCAAATAAAACAAACCAGTGAACGCCCCATACTGCTCTGATCGTAACTATAGCAATGTCGTCCAGACGCAATCTGTGAGTTGTGTACAGCTGTGCGTTTTGTTATATCTCTAACTAACCACACAAACCTCTCAAGGATTCTGTCTGTGTAGGCTAGATTCGGACAGTAGCACAGAATGTTAAACTTTCTAGGCGAACCATTAATCTATAACACTGCTTTCAAAATCATACTCGCAAAATTATAAAAGATTCCTAGACCTTGTCTATTGTCACAGACTGTCTTTGGTTTATCGCGCGCAGTGAACTTATGCTGATTTTTCTCGTCCAAACCCTTCGAATGAATTTAATTCGTGCTTCTGTCTGAACACCGCCCGGTGTTCTGCTAGATTCTCTGATTTTACTTCCCAATCAATTGTACGTTTCTTTTCAATGTCCTATCTAATAGACCATGTGAACGGATAGGTTGCACCTGTCTTTCCTCCACAGTGTGTTTATGACTGTAGCTGGGCTGCGAGATTCGTCTTTTTTCTCAGCTGCACTGTTTTTTGGACTACATTCGCACGCTTACCAGTCTTAGTGTAGTGACTACAAAAGGGATTATCCACAGCACACCTCTATTTCAAACTGCAAAAAGGATGGGTTTAAGGCATTTGTAGTCTGTTTTCGTTGCAGTATTAACCACAGTTGTTACAGGGTCAGTATCCTGTTGGGACGCTCTGCGCCGTCGTTGTTTGTTGTGTCTATCATGCTACTTATTATCACCGTGAGTAGTGCACAACACTAACAGCAGTTATACGGTCTGTTATGATTGAGGAGTGTGCATTCTTTCCTTAATTCTTGTACACCTGCATCCTGATTGCTGCGTGATCTGATATTCCGTTTGATTTGATGATACCCCTACCTCATGCATTATCCATACCAATTCATAACCATACTTCTTCGCTCAAGTATACAGATGATGCTGCGTTGGAAATCAAACACCCCGTCCAGTTTTAATCATCCGCTTTACGGAACATTTTGTTTGAACTATCAACTTGGTCGCAATTCCACTGTCTACTTTTTAACACATCCAAGTATCCATATGTTCTTATCGTCTAAGATAAGCACTGAGTCCGATAAATTTTACAGTGACTGCCCGTCTCTTCATGCAACTAATGAACGATTACTTCGTCTTCCTTATTCTAAGTAACTAAATATTGCTTTAAATAGCAATATGATAATGTTGCTAATGTTGTTCCCACAAAAGTCAGAAATTTACTGTTTTTATGCTCCGCGCTCATAGTCTCTCTCTCTCTGTTCCACGTCGCTTAACCAGTCGAGTTGTCAATGCACACTGTTTCTCCGTCGGATATTCCGGTTTTTCACTTACTGTACCCCCAGGTTTATCGTCGAAAGGTTTTAATATGGTCGCTAGATCTTTAAGACATGTGTCCTGTTGTAATGATGCAGCTCGTCAATTTTGTTTCGCCTTATCGCCCTACATTGTGCGAAAGTTTTGCAGTTAACATTTTTTCTGACTTGGCTCACTCTCTCCATTCAGACCTGACCACATCTTACTTCTTCATCCTCGAGAAGTTACACTTACATTTGTTTATTTATACGTACCCGGTCCTAACTCCCGTCTGTTTATCATTTACCAGTTTAACTCCTCGTTCTTGGCTTAAATGTGAAATTGAATGAATGATTTTTTTTCCACTTGTAAGTGATTGTTGCCTCTTACCTAATCGTCCACGATTTTTACCAATGTGACCTAAATTCATTAAGTCTTTTTACTTCCACATATTGGAGATGTGAGTACTTAATGAGCTGAAGAGTCACCTGTGGGTGTAAAACTTTTTAGTGACTTGGATTATCTTAATCGGAAAGGAATTCGCTAGCGGTGTTGTTTGCCCCAGTAAACTTCACCAATCATGTTAGGTGCAGGGTGCTATCACCTGTTTTTCACGGATATTTCCATCGATCTCAAACGAAGGAGACACATTTTGTAAGTCAGAGAACTTGAAGTCAGTACACGCGACAATATGCGAAATCCGATTAGATGGTTGTAGCTTTGTTTCGCGATTGACCGATCTGGAGTATGCGGACGACATTGTTTTACTTTGCCCCTCTGCCGAAGACATGCAGACCATGCTGGACAGGTTGAGCGACCGAGCTGGTTTGTATGGAATGCGCTTTGCACCTTCAAAGTGCAAAG
>LUCH01018278.1:0-16517 GCA_013368495.1 Paragonimus heterotremus
CCACTGAGCACGACTAGTCGCCATCACACCTAACGTCTCAAGCCACCGACCCTGTGAGTCGCGACGACCCCAGCCTGGGAGACGAAAACGACCTGCAGTGGACAAAACCCTGATGAACGATTTCATGTCTACGTCAGGTCATCATCTGTCTGACCAGTTAAATCTGCAAACGCTGTATTGTTGACCTAGGTTTATCCGTCTGAGACTTAGAAATTGACACTTGGCACATTCCCTCAGCAAGAGGTTTCTGATCGAGATAAAAAAACAGAAATCCCTCATATAATTGGCTATATCCATGTGAAAACATGAGAATCACTTACTGTCCCACACTGCCAAATCACCGGAGCAGAACCCATGTGTCTCTATATATAGATTTTACAACGACACCTGTCTGCCATGTGTAATCGTCTTCTTAACACAAACATGTCTCAGACGTTGTGAATGTCGTGTTAAGGCAGCCAAACTATTGTGGTCACATTGGTATCCCTATAATTATATCACGGCTTGTAATGATTACTTCGGACAAAATACATGGTTCCAAACATTTCTATTGTTGACTAGCTGTACATTCAGTTATTTGGAAACTAAACACAAGCATTTTACTACCAGATGTAACGGAAAATAATCTGCCGCTCTACAATTAGATCAAAAACGTACTTGAAGACAGGCCACCTGGTTGACTGAAGTACTTTCTCCGGTATGTAATTATGTAACCTGAAACGCAACCAAACACACCACCTCTGCCCACAGTATGCTGATGCGACCAATTAAGCTTACGGAAATAATGACTGATTAACGCAGTTAATTTGCGATGCGAAGGATACAGTCAGTTCAACCAAGTCACACTGTTGTCCAGCTATTCAGTGAAGTTGAATCGCATAAATTGTGACCGACAAATTTAAAAAGGCATTTTACTGACCCATATCAAATGACGAAGTAGGTAGCTATTATCAGCTTGAATTCAGAGAATTTGTGAAAAAACTTTGTCAGCAATCAAGTTGAACAAGTCGTCTGTCTCATACAATGACTTGACATCAATCGTCTTCACACACACTAAAATCCCCAAGCTACCGAAGCTCTTGAACTTGGTGGCACTCTTGAGGCCTATTGAAAAGTTGTTCAGCAGTGTTCACCTTCTGGACTTCAGAAGAAGTGAAAGCTTTCACGAACATGGTCTGGACATACCATGTTATTGATGTTCTGACTGTGTGAACCTCGCGTGTCCGTTGCATGTTGACAGCCACACGAGATGTTCCTTATGAGGATTTACAAAGTTGACAAGCTCTGTGCCTGACTTCATTTGTAACGGTCTACTGGAACTTTCAAAAGATTGTTTCATGAAGAGTTCACTACATACCTCTAAGGATACAACACGTAGTAAATTCTAACCTTATTACACAGGAAGTCCAGTCAAACTCTGTAATCTAAGAATAGTCGAATGTAATTCGGGGGTTTTGTTTATTGTTGTTGTCCTTCTTTTCTTGCATTATATTAAGATTTCGAGTGTCATTAAAAGGACAGTCCCGTGAATTTAGGAGACACACAAATAGTGAAATTAATTCGCATCTCACTTAGATGAGATTCAACTGCGTCGTAACTTGGTTGAAAATGATCTGTCAACGTTTCCAACGTGTTCAAACTCTGTCCGAAATTTCGAAATTAATAAGTTAGAACCTTTCTTTAGATATCACTCTGGCTTTATGCCACCAGAAAAGCGGTAGACAGTCGCTTCTGTCTAGTTCGGTCTACTCAGAATGATACGCATTGGAGTAAGGAAATAGGGGAGTGTTAGTCGTAAAATATATCTACTAGAACACAAGGTCACGGACCGTAGGGTTACCGGGAGACGTGAGCTATAAACCGATTGAACAAAATCAATTGGTCTACAGAATAGCAGCCAGAAATATCGTTCTGCACTTGATCACAGTTTGTAGAACTGCATCCTTGGTAGGTAAGGTGCTATGAGGACGTAGAAAGGTTTGACCTGTGTCTAACATTTGTTTAATCAGACCAACAGTTTGCGCGGAAAAAGCTGTTAACATTACAGCTTACGAAACTACTTGACACATAATGCATCTTGATTCCGCGGGGATCCTAGATGGTTCAGTACGATCCGGCGTGACGGCTGCACACACTTGTGAGGTTTAGAAGACGATTCATGATACCAGAGGTGTGGCATTGGAACCTCATTATAATAGCCAAATGAATATAAAACGGCGAAAACAACAAAGACGATAGTCAAGGAGTCTTACAAATGAATGGTTGAGGTGTATATGCTTTAAACTCGCGTGTGTCGCTATTTGGTATTTGGTGGCTCACATACCGTAACAGTGTACACAATGGCAATCAAGAAACCTTGTATCAACTTTTATGTACACGATTAAGAAAGAATATAGCGTGCGACTCGGAGAGCAGTGGCGAGCATTTGTCAGTCCTGTCAAAATCAAAGCTCACTTTTCTAAGCGGTATGCCTGTAGAAATCTTCAGTTTGGTCTGCAGGAACTGTGTGTTGCAGGCTGAGTTATTGCATTCAAGTTTACGGGTCTTCGTGTTACCAGAAGGAACGTATTGAACATCTGGAAGTGTAAGTTTACAATCAAAGCCGTTGTCTTCAGCCAGTGTGTTTGTCGTAGTTGCGTCGTCGTTACACTTCGTTCCATGATACACCAACTTTCCGTATAGGTTTCTGTAGTCACGTAGTTCGGCTAGTAGTCTCAAACAGCATGCGCATTTAACGGATTGACCGGGAGCGCTGGACGCCATTGAACATTTGACTGTTGGTGAACTCTAAATAATGGTCAAAATCCCAGTCATCTTGCAAATCAATATATACTTAGTACAATGCTATCTAAGCGCATACACTGTTAGACGCAAATGGACAGAAGCAGTTATCATCAGTTAGCCAGGTGGGGCTTGGAATGGCTCTTGCCTGATACTTGTTGCACTCTCAGGCTTGCGTTGACTGAACGTCCACACTCTCAGAGTGGATGAAGCAATCTGTTTTTATTATTACTCACGTTTTATTGTTGTGCAAGAGTTCACAACCCCAGATGAGCACTATTTATCCAAACAACTACCAGTTAATTCATCTCAACACAAAATTATCGAACTGAGCATGCAGATAACCAAACAACAAACAGTGTCCAACAAAGTGTGCATGTTGTAAGTGGACTGACGAAAAGAGTTGGTAACATAGAAAGTTAAGTGGATTAGGTCCCCACTACAAACTCTAGAGTGAACGACACAAAGATTGCGTAAGAAGTTCCAGAATTTGAAATTATGGGGGTAGTTCAGTCCATATGTTGGAAGTACTGAGTTGGTCTTTCTCTGAACTATAATGATTCACTGCGAAAACTGTTTATTAGCAATGTCAGTCCATAACGGCCGGATATTTCGAGTTGACTAATCGATACAGCTGTGTGAGGGTTGAGCCGTCTCGCGACGAAAATAAACCTTTCTGTGAAATGAATTTATGGTGCGTTTTGTTAATTTTATGTTTTGCCGTGTGAATTATTCGGGATATGAAAGTTAACGTAAAGCCAGAGCACGTACATAAAAGTGCAGCAACCCAGTAAAGAGAGATGTGCCGTTTCTCATGTCACCCGTGCCGAATAACCGGGTATAACTGATTCCGATCACTTATTTTGTTCAACAATATGCAACTACGGTTTGTATGGACTAAACAGTGAAAACCACTGCTCATTTTTGTCCTATTTCCATACGGACGTACTCGTATACAGTCACGTTCAAACCAAAAGGGTGTGCATGCCGAAGATAGTTTAACAGATGGTCACTAAAAGTTAAACTTTTCCGACTAACAGATAATGCAACACGGAAGAGTAAGGGGTGTTAAAATCTGATTTTCTTAGCTTTTGCAAGATGACATGTTCAGCTGACAGACAGTGAGGGGTGGTGATAGAGCACACAATTCACAATCACCTGAGTAAAACACAAGGTCATAGAGTGCAAAAACGACGCCGATGTAGTTGAAAGGTTGACGAGGATCAATCGGTTCAGCGAAACCTCAGCGTTGAATCTGCTATGGGGTGTATGACTAGACTTCACCGAATGTTCTCAATAGAGGTTCAATGAGTGGCATTTCAATAATGTCACTTCAAATATACAGAACGAATCGCAGCTCACAGACTGGCGGGAGAGGAAACATTGGTCTGGACTGATCTAAGAATGAGCGGCAGAACGCTCTTGGGCCTGAAAGAATCTAAAACAGATGTCAACATGCGCTTGTCGAACCACATTTTATTTTGCACAGCTAAGTAGACGAGGAGTTGTGTGACAACACATGAACAACATCGAAGACTTCTTCGCTTTACTTCAAACAAATAATGAATGTTCAAATGAAATGAACCAGAACTAGTTTGGTTATTGCAGCGGCTACTCAATAATTTATCATAATTAATTTAACGGATACTGCTAACTGCAGTGTCATTCACCAAAACACGGGCCAAATACTCACCAAATGGGTGTATGAAATTAATAATGATTTCATCTGATGGTAACAAAAATTGTCTTAGACGTTTCTGCAATTTGGGTGAAAAAATGCTGAAAGAGTACAACTCGAATACAGCGTCGTGAAATATGCTCAACACACTTTCACTAAGGTTACACACACGTATCGCGTTGATGAAATAATTCATATTCGAGGGTCAAAATTGAGTTTCAAGGTCAGTTTCAATGTCATTTTATACCCCTGAGCGTTGTTTGAAGGAGGTGGGCAAAAAATCAAAAATGATGACACGTTTTAGAAAGAGACCATGTGGAAATGAGAGATCAGGTGTGATCCTAGTGACTAAGTACAACCACTTGTGAAACAACGAAATCGCACCTTGTGACGTAACAACGTCGTGAATATTGGTCGTGTAGGCAAACCGGGATCGCACATTAAACGAGGCAGCGTTGTTGTTCATAATTCTGAACCCAAAAGTTGCAAATTATTCTTGAACAGTTTATTTTTTCGACCATTTTTCGCTAAAAGTTATACGCGGAAGTTTCGCTACATCTCTGGCTTTATGTCACAGTTTAAAATCATGAACTACACCATTCCATGACAAACAATAACATCAAAACACAGAGGAAACGTCGAAGTTAAGTGATTGTCATCAATCGTAGGAGCAACGTTAAGTTTGTGTCAGCATAACGATGCATGAATCATTCAACTGCTTCGGGGAAATAGGTAGTTTTAAATTCATTGACCGGAAAACCGGCGGAAAAATTCGGGATAATCTCAAACGACGTTGACTGAAGTAGACGAAACATCGCGTCTCCTAAAGTACTCGTTAAGACGGCGTTACCTTTAATAACAGGAACACATTCCGTTTGGGATTTCTCAACAACTCACCATTTTATCAGCATCACATACGCGAAACTCTGATTCGAACTTTATAGATGACTTATGAGATACCATCGAATAAAGTTGTTTTAAAAACGAAATCCTCAAAGGCAGATGGTGAAAATTGTGTTATTGCAAGAATGTGAAACGATGGCCTTGGAACATTATAATTCCTGGTTAACAATGAACGAGGGCAGCTTTCAAATTCCGAATGGAACTGGGAGGCATATACCTGAAAAATTCATGATTCTTGGCATCGAAAAATGGCTTCAAAATTGACATCACGATAACTGGTCTGTAGCCCTTTGTCTAAAGATTATTATTCATTCAAATCGCACCTTACATCAACTGCGCGCTCCCAATGACAGAACCGGTTTTGCGACAGTTCAGTTTTAGGCATTTCTCGCAGGGATGGTTTATTACTGGCTTAGTCTATCTTAAGAAGTACGACTGTAAACAACTGTATTAAACCCAGTCAAAATTAACTGAAATTAAAATATCGACTTATTTTCTCAACCAGAATAACACCTATTCCATCTGATTCAATTGACAATGGCCGGATAATTATTCAAATCTAAGTCCAGTGCACTTTCCGTTCGATTATCTACGTCCGTCTTCAAACGAACTATAACGGAATGTAAATAAATGCTCAGAAGTTGACACTGTCAATGAATAGGCGAAAAAAGTTTAAATCACCCACAAATGAAAAATAACTCCGTACACAGTTTCCGCATTGCCACAGAGTTGGTATCAACCTTTAAGTATTTCGATGTGTAAAACTACGGAGACACTACGAATCGAGCACTACTGTGTACAGCCGTTAAAGGGAGGAGTCCATACGCAAGCAGCTGCATCGGAATCTGGAAGGATGCATGTGAGTGCTAACTGCAAACAATGTTCAACCATTAAAGAACGTCGATTCTTAACGATCAATTGAGTAAACATAAAACAACTGACTCACAACTCGGTTGTTTGGTTGCAATGTATGAGCATCTTTATACTTTACGTTTGGGCTTGCAGGTAAATGAGGCCTTACAAAACTGATCAAGTAAATATTCAGCATTTAAACGGCTGCACCTTCAACGGACGAAATATTTAAGAAATTTATTGGGAATAATAAAAAGCCGTGCTGAGTACAGCATAAAAGAAGAATTTCACATACGGGTATGTGCATAGGGTATGTGCATAGGTTTGAAACACGATCTGATTGAAGATGTGAAAGTATACTTAGAGGCGACAAAATCATGAAGATGGTTAGAATCTGACAAACAAGGCAAGCAACAAACATGCACTGAACACGATAAGTTCAATAATACTATAACGAGAAACAGGGTTAATGTTAGACAGACACCTTATAGATTTAAAAAGAAGTTTACAACCTTTAGTTAGTAGTCCGAAGAAAACAAAATCGGAGAATAATATGATCAGCAAGGAGTAACCATGTGTTCAAGAGATGTAAGATAAGAACAAACGGGATCGAAAACAAGTTTAGACGTGAAGAGTAAAACGCAAGTGTCTTCTTTTTTTTACAAAAACACTATTAGCACGCTCATGTTAAATTCTGACTCAACGTGACATCCATACACTTAACAGATTGAGACTTGGAAAGAAACTTACTTGCATTTGATGACACGTATGAAAAATCGGCTGGTAAGTCATTTCTTTAAAACGGAAAAATGAAACACCAATAAATTTGGACGAGCAGAGCGATAACAGGCGTGTGCTAGATCAACCAGTCAACTAGTCAACTGGTCAATCTGTACGGCAAGTAAAGAGGATAGCTCTTAATGTCAAACGCAAGATAACACATCTCTGCATATATTAACAAGAAAAAAAATTCCAGAATGTGCATTGGGCTCAAATAAAAAGCAATTAGGAACGGAAAATAAAATGCACATTGGACAGCAGTCGAAGTCGTGACTAGCAGGGAAGATTCTTAACCAGATAAGCGTAGGAGTTGGGGATGATTCGGAAAAGGACAATTTATATTTAAGAAAAATCTTTGAAACAACCGAATTACATCATTGATGTAGTTGGAAACATTGTTGTAACCGGGAAGACAGAAAAGGAATGACCTACACTTGAAACGTGTGGGTTACGAAATTGAGTGGGCAAGAAGGGACAATACGTCAACAGTAAACCGAGACTGATAATAATCAAGCTGACGTGTGTCAGTGTAGTTATTTCACGGTAGTAGGCAATGGAGGAGGACGTTTTCAGAAACTTTTAGCTTTCTCGATGTGCATGTATGCTAGGTGGACAGCCATCAAACAAACGATTGCATTCATTCACTGTGCCTTTACATTATTTTCCTTTTACATTGTAGCTCACCATTAGTGCTTCATTTACAGTGGACTAGTCATTTTATAGCATCACTCTGAGCGTTCATCACTCAACGTGTCTTCCAGTTGACAAACCTTCCATCAAAATTTGTTTGTTACCTGATCTGTTCAACAACTCAGGGACATAACAATGTAACTGACGGGAATTTGAACATTAGAATATGTATGTCTCATGTCCCATTCCCTTTGGTTATTTTAGTTTTGGCCCGAGACTTTTGTTTTGTCGTTTACCCAGGACTGTGTGGCAGTTAAACGTCAATAACAGCTACTGACGTATTAGTAATGACGAAGACAGATCGAAGAAAGTAAGTCACCTCAGGATTGATTATGGGGGATTGGATTGATCAGAACGAGTTGAGCGGTTATCGGATGAATTGTGTAGGCAGTACATATGAGTTTTACAAAGTTGGTTACACATACTTGTACTGCATCAACAAATTTGGTTGGAGATTCCGTAGTCACATATGGTACAGACAGATCTCTACTGCGCAGAAGCGAACTAACATTGGTAGTCAATCTGACATACACATGAAACCATGCACAAAATAATGCTAGCACCACTATCGTCACAGCAGTAATTAAAATATTTCACAAAACAGCTTTGACTGTAAGCCAAAAAACGTGTGTGCCATTGAAACAATAGCAAGCGAAACCATAGTTTATACTTTTGGGTGCAATCCACGTCAGCTTCAAACCCCCTCATCCTGTCATATGGTCAGCTAGCCTTAATTCGTGTGAAACTATGACCTAGTGATAATGACTCGTAACCAAACATGCATGCTAACATGTACAGAGTTAGATGATTGTTTTGTTTTTCAGGCTTACTGATTCCAGTAGAATAAAATCACTACACAAGACAACTGATTAAATTTTTCAAATATTCTAGATGCAGACACGCACGAAACGATGGAAAAATCTGCTACAGAAACGTGATTCTAGTTTACGGTTCTGCCTAGACAGACATGAGACGTTTGCTCAGCGCTTAGAAGCATTTCAAAACTGAAACGGAAAGAGTCGGATGTAAATCTCTTACAAACAAAAGAGTATGCTAAAATGACATGGAAGCACAGCACTTCACTATTAGATATCAACAGGCTTGTGGGTTTGTTGATTTCACATATCCTCATTTATGGTTTTTATTTTCTGTGACAATTCGAAATATTCTAGTCCTCGACCAACAAAGAGACAGACATGTATTAACTAAATTAATATTCCGTCTAAATACATGTGTATTCCAAGTTAGTCAAATTCTCCGAAACCATGTGAATAGTATGAAAACTATAAAAACTGGAAACAGTAGAAATTCCATCAATCCACAGTTGACGGCAACTTCTTAAACAAATCCAAACTCTCGCTGGAAAAGAAACAAGAAATGATGAATGAAATTCCTTTAAATAATTTCCAATTTAGTGTGTATTAATCTGTGAACTTGACGCGATTCCTAAAGCGTTGAAGTACATCTTCATGTTTGTCAAGTCCTCGGTTCAAGTTGACACAAACCAATATCACCTGAGATAACTAAGACGCACAGTGATAACCTATGGGAGACTGTTCCAGTAGCGGTTTCAGACAGGAAGGAGATTTGGTCGATATAACCCAAACATCACTCAAGGCAACCTTGGAATTCAGAGGGGCTTTTCGGCCAGCTCTTACCCAGAGAAAGCAATAGATGCGAGTGTCTCACCCGTTAAGGTTTATTAGCGGTGCATATCCTTACCATGACTGCGACTGGAACTCCGGTCAACGTTCTCATCAGACGACCGCACTGACAATCACGTCATCCATTTTGCATTACGTCAACAAAATCATCATACATAAACTCTCAGATACATTCCCTTTTGATTAATGCTCAGGTTACGATAAGGAGATGTCATTAAAGGGCACAAAACTAAAATGTCTGGTTGTCTGTATACGTTGAACAGATAAATTACCTTAGTACTGGTAGGTCAGATTTACAATGCTGGCATTGAGTATTGCTAGTTAATGATCCGTGTGGTTGTACCTGTTTCCAGTATTTTAACTTCCATCGTCACAGGATATTGTCCAGGATGGCGAAATCCAGATACACCTGCTGACCGTATAGACAACAAGCCTCGAGGACAACACCCTGCAAAAATTGCAGTTTCACTGGTTGACAAAAATCACGTTTTCAATCATCCATCGCAGCCATCAGCAATAGAAATATATCTGTGGTTCATATACTCGATTGCCGTACAACGACAAAACAAGTGACAGCGCAAGTCCAGTTTAAGAGTAAAACGTGGATAAAGATACTATCGATTCAGAAAAATTCTGTATCTAGACCAAAATAAGTAACCATGAGGCTTTCTTATTTAGCAAACAAACGAACTATTCGGAAGTGACTATACATTAGCATCTACAAGGGATCTCCTTTGAGGTTATACCTGATCAATTTCACTAAATGGCTTCCGGTTCACGGGCAACCGAATGAAGTAGTAGCAATGCTGAGGACACCAGATATTATTATCCAGAAGAATTTCGACGTTTCCAATCACAGTCTTTGTAGATCGCATATGAGATCTTTGTCCCCATATGAGAAGTGAACATAGCACGCTTGATACTACAAATGCTCATATCCCTTGGAATTGTATGAATGCAAAGTTTGCAACATATGAACAGACTGACTGTAATGAACCCAATCCCTAAGAAAAGGTAAGATGCTCAGATAAATCTTAATGGATAGCTGATTCTTTTGGAGAAGATATTAATGTCTGAGGGTGGGCATTACGCAATTACCATGAGTAATGTCAGCTGCGTTGGTCTCAAGAAAGTCTAAGATAAGTAAGTTGTCATTGAACAAAATGACAATTACCTGTCGTTATCCAATTAACTTTTATCATTCGTGTCAGCACGTTTTTGTGGTTTTATTCAAAAACAATTAGACAACTACCATAGAATGTTTTCTCAGTCCTGTGGCGTGTGAAAGACAATAGTACTCGGTCAATTACAACACCATACGTCATCGATTAGGTTTGAGAATCATTTAACAGGACAAACGGGCAACAATTCGGAAATAAACTCACTGCACGTGTTCCATCCAGTTGGTTTTTCAAAGACTAGAATAGGAATTGAGATAAGTAAAAAGGATCTGACTAACTGATAACTAATTTGCAGGTTAAAATTTTCAAAACAGGCGAAGTATAACAAAATCGAAAAAGGTATATCAACTGGTTATAAAACATTTAGCAATCATGGAATATGCTCTCAAAAACAGACAGATAACTATGCATGTAAAGTGTGAGTGAATGGAAAGTAGTGAAAAAAAGGGCAATGGCGAATTCTTAATGAGAGTATGGGTTAATCGCAAAGATAAAGCACCACTTAGAAAACCGCTTGATCAGATACCCGCATTGTGATAATCGATTTCACGGATTATTGATGAAACATGAGATTATCGTTTGCTTCGAAAGATAGCGTCTGCTCATTGAGCGCTGTCGATAACTTCTTCTACATAAACTTTTTTCCGAACTGGCCAATTAGACTGTACATGCTCTATCATCCATCTACTTAGCGATGTCAACCCATATTTGTGTGAATCTTCCTAAGAGCCGTGGGAATACCGCTCTGTAGCCTGAAGTCATAGACAGGGGTGAAATAAGGCTGACTAGCAGTCAATGATATTTCTGATCGTTTTATGGTTGTTACCTGGTCATGATACTGATCGTGTTCGATTTCTTCATTCACTAAAATGGCCAATAGAGTAGTTCGAAGCACGCATGACACTTAAATAAACTGCGTTTTAAGTGTTCAATCTTAACAAATCACTGAGTTTAAATTTGTCCAATCCAATTGTGCCACATTACGTTTGTCATAATTGTTGTCGGTTTCCTTGTATAAGCAATGCCCTACCACAACGAGACCGGACCTAGACGCGGTGCGACTAGTTGAGCATATCGACGATCTAGTTGACTAAACTGGAAGGTGCAGCCAACACACCGACAGAGTCACTCATACCAGACAGGCTAACAGGTAGAAGTCTGACAAACCACACACTCCTGTCCCTCCAGATTGAAGGAAGGCCTGCAACGTTTCCTAAAAAATGTACCAGTTATGGTAAACTGTCACCCGCTGCCTTGCACTAGGTATGGGCGTCCTGTTATTGTCTCAGCCCACGAAAAAACATGAATGTTTACAATCTCAATAACTCTATAATTCATCAGAGGTACCGAAATGTAAACCGGGCCGCCCCAAATGGTGTACACAGTAGGGTGGATAGCTGAAAACCTATTACTCCTGACCCATTGCCTCATTGTTCTATCAAACTCAACTCCCAGGCCCATGTCGACCACAATTCCCAGTAATCACTCGGCAGGTACCACAACAGACATAGCTAATCATAATAACATTGTGTCGGTAAAACCTATCCTTTACCATTCCGCCCAGACCTCCCTCACCCCTTGCTTGAAAACAGAATGCAAAGCAACATAGGTGATTTCAACATTTAGACTCTGAAATAGACAGCTCAAAAGGCTGTTCTCGCGCGAACGCCGTATTCTTCGAATATCGACGTCTGCTGTATTTCGGAGACTAGGATCTAGGACAGTAGTCTACCCGATAGTGGATATACACTTCGGACGAATCCAGGAACGCCGCTGCCGGTTAGGCTGAGGCAGGTACAGCTCTCAACAGGGCGGCTGCAGCCACATTAGCAGACTCTCTTCTTGTTGACAGTAGATCGCTTCTTTCACTTGGCACGTTCCACTAAGGCTAGTTCTGGACGCTTAAGTTTCAAAATCCATTTAATTGTGCCTGCTTTTGCTCCAAATGACTGCAGTGACGTCAGCCATTTACTCGCTTTTTACTTGCATCTGGCTACACTGTTTCGGTGGATATGGTACTGATATAGACGTTCTGGTCAGATATGATCACGCAGATCGACAGCCTTAGTGAGGCCGAGTCTCGTTTAAATGCCAGATTTGGGATAACATCACAACGCTCGAGTAATGGCGCGCGGCTGTTGTGGACGTGATCCGAACATAAGTTATTTTTAACCAGCAATAGTTTTAGACATCGCGCGAGTCATGAATTCACATTAACCATACGGGCGATGTTTTCGGTTAGTTGTACACAAAATAGAGACACTGCAAAATTTTTGAAACAAATCTATTTGAACACACTGAATAATGAATTTGAGGCTACGTCGTGTGCTGTGATCGGTCCCCGAAACGCCGGTAAATAATATTGATGGTAGATGAGACCCCATTGTGAAAAGTCAGGGCCTCGTCTGCATCCGAACCAGCGAAAGAAACATCATGCCTCATGCTGAACAGTGGCATTGTTGGATTCCAGCGTGAACTGTTCGAGACATCCTGCCGGAGCAGTCGATCCCTTGGATCATTTGGTGGATTCCATATGAGACATTAGGACGGGTGGGTAACCAAGTCCACATGTGAGATTTCCGAGCTCTGGGCGTGGCTTCGTAGCTCAGCTGGTACAGCGCTTGCCGCATTTAGGCAGGTTGTTTCTGTCGCTGGTTCGAGTCCAGCTGAAGCTCTCACGTTTCCCAGTTGGGTCTCATCTAAAATCATAAATCTGCCAAACTACGCATTCGTTATATTGATGCCCTTCGTTTTTTGAACTCTCTTCAAAAACATACGATCAATAATTGATGTGTCAGCAAATGTTGCTCATATGGCTGGTAGCGTAATGAATGAGTGAATGTACTCGTTGAGAGATGCCTGCTGGTTGAAATATCCATTCTTCTCTTTTGACCTGATAGACCATACTGTACTGCTTTCGGTTCTTACCAGTCTGTACAATCTGACTGTTGTGTCATTATGTATTCTGACCCGGACCAGCAGATTAATTGCAGATAACAGCCTCCTGTCTGTTTATGCTCCGACTGACTGTAGTGACGTCGGCCTCAAGGACGTAGTTCATACGGATCTGACCGCTCTCCTTCGGTCGACACATGGTTCTGATATAATCATTCTGACCGGAGATATGAACTCTCAGACTGGCAGCCTTGGTGAGGCCGAGTCTCGTTCAGGTGGAAGGTTCGGTATAGTAACACGTCACTCGGGTAATGTCGGGTGGCTGTTGCAGCTGTGCGCCGAACATAAGCTATTTTTAGCCAGCCTTAATTCTCGGCATCGTGCACGTCATTGTTATACTTGACGCCCGCTCACTCCGAATCAGGCCTGGTCCCAGAGAGGTCACGTAGCTGTTAGATATAGGTGGCGTGGTTCGATTCAGGCCTGTCGTTCTTATTGCAGCGCATACTTGGATTCGGACCATTCATTGGTGCGTTGTGGTTTCGTTCTTACTTTTGCTGAGCATAGACCCCACCAACAGCAATGGCTGGCTGTTGAGAAACTGACAATGTCACCGATAAAGCATAAATATAAAACTAGCTTAGAAAATGAGCTTAGCGGTTCTCACCCCAAAGATCTTCATAGCTGTTGGTCATTCATAAAGCAGGTACTGTGGTATTGGATATCGGTGAAACCGCTGAATTTGTTGTAAGCCAGTCGGAACATACCTCTTGGCAGTTCACATAACAAGTCTGGGAGAGATATCCGTAGGAAACTGAAACGTAGCCTGATCGGGGATTACGGGTCTTGATTAATGGAAAAAGTTGTGGAAATTGAGACCGCTTTTGCTTCAGGGAACATTGGCAGACTGTTCAAACTTATGCGTTCCACTCGTTCCAGGCGACTGTCTGTCAGTGGAGCTATCAGTGAGATTGGTGGCACACACATCTATGATAAGTCCAGAAGGTTGGAGCTGTTAGCCGAACACGCTGAGGGTCAATTTAGATAGCTTTCTGCTTTCACTGTGTTGCCAACGAAAAATTGTAACGCAGCACCCTGGTCGGTAGACTTAGCTCCACCCCCTAAGACTGAGGTCCGCAATGATACTCCAGCTCACAAACGTAATAGGGCTACTGGTCCAGATGACCTCGTATCAACACTTTTCAAAGAAGATGGGAAAATGTTAGTATAGACCACAGCGCAGTTGTTTCAACCTGTGTGGATGACAGAGTGCATCCCTTCATGCTGGAGTCATCCGATACTACTTCCCATATTCGGGAAAGATATCATGGGCTCTTACGAAAACCATAGGGGGATTAATTTGACCTCAGTCATTACTAAGATTCTGACATCCGTTATACTTCGTCGACTCTCTGCAGTTGGAGAGGTCAGCATTAGGGAAGAATAGGCAGGGTTTCACTTTAGGTGGGGATGTCTAAATCACATTTTTACTCTTCATCAACCTATATAACAACGTCGTGTGTACCACTGGCCAGCGCTTGTCTCAATTCTCGAGTATAAATGTGCTTTCGATTCGGTGGATCGATTCACAGGAGGACTGTCTGCGGCACTCAAATGAAGCCAATGTGGACCTCCTATCTGGTGGAAGGCTGACTGATCTTGATTATGCTGACGACAACGTGTTGCTGTTTGACAATGTTCAAGCAGCAAAAATGGCGCTAGAGGCTACCTTGCGTTCTGCCAACCATTACAGAATGTACTTTGTAGTCTCAAAATGCAAAGTGCTTCTACAAGATTGATGTGATTATGTTGATTTAATGTTAGATAATGAAGTTACTAAGGTTGTTGACTGGTTTATGTACCTGGGAAGCCATATCAATAAATGTAGGGGTGTAGGGAATGAAACAGAAGCGCGTATATCTAAAGCTGGGGCGATGTACCTCAACCTAGAACACTAGTGGAGACAGGGAGGTAACTCTCTGAGACTTAAGGTCCGCGTACATAAGACGACCGTGAGGACTGTGTTACTGTACAGCAGAGAAACTTGGCCGCTCAAAGTGGAAGACGTGAACCATCTACAGCTGTTTGGCAATGATTGCCAAACGAGTTCTTCTGTTCAATCCTTACATGTGCACAGACTTAGATGGTTAGGTCATGTAATAGGAATTCCAGCACGTCGTCTGCCATAGTGAGTGCTCTGCTGACGCTTCGGCTGACTGGTCCAAGGTAGTTGGTCGATAAAAGGTGACCATGGCTGTAATGGTCGTCGATGGGTGTGAGTGAGACCATATGTGAAAAAGATGGCTCACTTATTACCAGTCAATCGCGCCGACTTGACAGATGGGCTGAACACTTTGAAAAACAGTTCAGCTGGCCTCAACCACACCATGTGGACGACGGGACCCGAATGGTCAGTTGTTGCATTCCAGACGGTCCTCCATCGGAAACAGAGATGGTCCTGGAGCTCAAGTTATTGAAGCGTAATAAGGCTCCTGGTCCAGACCTTCTCTCTCATTCTGTTCTCAAGGATGGTGGCAAGAGGTTGATATCAGAACTGACAAAACTTCTGCAGACAATCTGGAAGACTGAAGAGATACCTCGTGATTGGTGCCTTTCAACAGTCATTCTCGTGTTCAAAAAAGGAGCCCGAAGTCTATGTGAAAATCACAAAGGCACCAATCTAATGTTTGTTGTGTCTAGGTTGCTCATTGTTCTCATATTACATCAACCCATTAAGCCCATAGAAAGTCAGAAACTCGAAAAACAGGTAGGATTCCGATCCGGTAGGGGACGCGCTGATCACATTTTTACCTTACGACGGATCTTGGAACGTCGGCACTCTTGTAGGCAACCGACAGTCGTGGTCATTTGGACCTAAAGGCTGCTTTCGACTCGGTTGCTCGTAACGTTCTCTGCAGCTATCTCCTTCGAGAGGGAGTACCAGAGAAATACGTGAATCTATTGTAATCACTGTATGCCCAATCTGCAAGCAGGGTGAGAGTTTATGGACAACTGTCCCGGGCGTTCATCACTTCTAGTGGTGTCCGATTTCCCCCTTCCTGTTCAATTTTGTCATGGACGACATTCTGGAGG
>LUCH01018279.1:0-15845 GCA_013368495.1 Paragonimus heterotremus
AAAAAGCTGTACAAAGCGCTACAGTATTCCGGACACCGCCATCCTGGCGGCCGTGTTCTCGGGCGGCCGGTAGTGAGGTTTGTGTTGCAGAATAATAAATCTGCTGTGAATTACGACACAGTGAGTGTCGCCTGCGAGGGTCCTGTAGTGCAAATTGTCTAGTTGTTGGGGGAGCTTCAAAGTTATGCTAGTGGTGACCACTGTCTTGACACTGGTGGCTTCAGTTAGCCACAGAGAAAGTCTTTCACGAAGTTCTACACCGAAGGACCGTAAGCTTCAGCAGTAGACTTACGCTTCCATCAGCAAGTCTTCATGCCCCTAAATTATCGTTGACCAAGCAAACATACTCGATGTGCAGTCAAGTCCAAAGGAGTCGGACTTCTCCTGGAGAGGTCACATTTCACTACTGCAGAGAAATGATCATACAGTTCTTCCGATTCGCTAAAGAAAACGCAGCATTGGAAAAGTAGAAGTTGAAAAGTGTGATGAGTACCGTTCTCTAAGGTGTAAAACAAACAAAATCCTCTGGCTGGACAGGTGCGGTTGTTCCAGACATTGACGATCAGTGGAGGCAAGTAAGAGAACACTTGTAAACATCGTTTTGGACTTTCGATCTTGCCAAGCTTCTCGAAGCTTCTCATGGTTCAGTCTGGGGCAGGGGCACGCCTCAGATAAGCAAAACAAGCATTCAACTTATTTAAAGATACTGGATGCAGATGTGAACACCACAGAACTGTTCCCAAAGTATGTAACAGGCTGAAGATTACCAAACGCAGTGTACGAGAATTGACCCGTCGCAAGGCGAATGGTCATATGTTTACTTGCGGAGAAGAGCGAGAATGAGAACATTCGTGAAGGAAGATTTGATAAAGAAGCCAGAGAAGCAAAATCGTATAATCGAAAGCGGACTGCGCAGTTGCCGGTTACGTTGTATTGTGCTCTGTTGAAACATGCCTCTTTGTTTCTTGCGTTCCAGAGGCCCAAAACTTTGCCGCGGGGGATAATAAGGAAGAAGTCGCAGAAGAGCTGACGAAGTTCAAACTCCAGATGCCGCCCCACCTGGATGGTTCGCGTCCATTAGTACCATGGAAATGTTTCCATACACCTATAGCACAGCTGGTTCGAACGTTTACCTGGTCCTGACAACAGAACCGAATTGAAATATGATGACAAATATTGTCCCTTTGTTCTGCTCATGAGAGCTGAGGCTGTAATCTGCCAGTCAGCCATCGATCAATGAGCCTAATATTTGTTGTATGGAAGGTGATGGTACGTTTACTTGACAAGAGACTCAGGGCGTATCAACAGATAGGCGAACTGATACATCGTTTTCAATATAGCTTACGTGTAGTCGCCTAGGCCTGCTCGACGTGCTAACGACAAGTGAGCATTAGGTGAGATTAATTCTAGTAATACACTATTAGACGTCAACTTTGCGGGCTTTAGCATAGTTCTCGATAAAGTTCCACGTATAAAGTTGGTAAAAATTTCGAGACGCTTGGTGCCGCTGGCACCATGTTACAGTGGATAGGATACTTCATCCGCCATCACAGGTGCTCGATTAAAGTAGATGGGCCCCTCTCCGGTTGGTGGGTAGTGTGCAGCGAAAGTCTTCAGAACTCAACTCTGGGCGCGCTATTCTACTTCGTCTCCACTATTTACCCTAAATAACCCATTGTTTTGCCAAGCATAGTTTGCGCTGACGGCTTCAAAGTCTGGTAGATCGTCTATCGTCAAAAGACATTGGTGGCCTACAGGCCGATATTGAACACGTAGTAAACTGTGCTTTTAAATGGGTTATGTCAATGAATTATAAAAATGCGCGTAAATGATTACTGGTAGAACTGATGAAGCAAGTGACCCCCGTTTGAGTGAGCATCCGTTGATACAGACAGAAACCGAATACAACGTGGTTGTTGTTGAAACAGCATCGCTCGAGACGGAAGCTAATATGGACAGGACCGACGCATCAATACATAATGTGTGTGAGACAATAAAAATGTAGTTCAACAAGCTTGTACTAAGAAAGCTGGTCGTTCTGTTCGTCACACGGATCAATCTAGGAGTGGGGGGAACATTGGACAATCTATACATCAAGAGGGTTTTGCAAAGGTTGGTGGGAATTCACAGAACGGTCACGAGACTTGTGGATGGAATGGAAAGGAAAAGCAACAAAGATAGACTAGACCTCCTTGTAGATTGTCTCAAAGCTATAGGCGTGTGCAGGAAGATTTGCTACTGATATGTAAAATGCTGAAAAGAAGTAAGTCCGGAACAACGCGCACATTTTCCCATGTAGAATAAAGACTAGGGTCGTGGACATTAATTAACTTTGGGCAGGCAGACAGTACAAGTCACGTGCAGTGCAGCCTCTCTGTCGAACAGTCGTCAGTCGTAAGATTGCGACTCGCGTCACATAGTGGACGAAAAAACGGACGAGAACCCATATATCAAGTGTCTGTGGCGTGGCGAGGCTTATTCAGCAGTCTATATCTTTTGACACTAAAAATGGTCGCTGAAACTGATGGGATTCGCAAGCTTGCTGGCAAGGTAAGTTCAAACGTGTTTTACAGGGAAAATCCCCCTTTCATAAATGTTTTTGACAATACTGCAATCTTTAAATTGGACAACACATGTAAAAAATCAGTTACGGCAAAATATTTGCGCTCAGAAAGCAGAAGTACACCTAAAGCGTTACTAACATGTCAGGTGTTGAAGACAACGTCTGCATCGGCTGCTACTAAAACAATATCCTGCATGTGTTGATTTTCTTTCTCATGCTTTACAGGTATTTTCCCCGCTATTTTTGATACGTAGCACATTACCCTCTATTCTGATAATACCAATTTCTCAAAGACGTGAAAATGTGGATGAAACGCAACGTTATGGCCATATCACGCCGGCGCTGTATTTTAACCTGGATAACAAAATAGTCGACCGGCAAGAACACTGTCACCTTTCCGCTTATTCAGTTGTGTGAAGTTTTACCTTCTTTCTCTCTTCTCACAGAATTTTAAACAAAGCATGGTGACAGAAGCTTTATGTTCTTAAAGATGTACCAGGAACGTCGCTGAACATGTGAAACTGACAATATCCCTTACTTAACCTTCTGGAAGTGGAAACGGTACACGGTTCCTAGTGCGTGTGAATTCTGTACACTACATTACTTTCTTACCTACATGTAAACTACACATAGAATGATTAAACCGTCTGATCTTTGGCAACATTCGTGAGCCAACACTAACATGCTTGGTTAAGAACTGTGCGGCAACGTATTGGTACATTAACAGTTTGTTCAAGAGAGGTATGAGTAGTAAAATTGCAAGATTAGTTGGCCGGTACTCCTGATTCTTATGAAGGCTTTAGTCTGTCTAAGGTTCCTAGTTACTTTCACTTCCTTGCACAGTTTTGACCTTAACAAGTTGTGCTATGTATAACGGTGAATCGGGTAAATGTTGCTTATTGGTTTCATCGACTGCAGACTACTGACAGCTGCTGGTACGACCACTAATTGCTAATCCTTTCAGCATTTTGAGTTAAGCTGACCATTATCAACTTGCTATGGACACATAGCTATGTACTTGTGTCAATGTCTAACTGTAACACCGGTTGGAATTTTACATCCTGGAGTTATCCACAAATTCGGCAACCGGGCAATTCGTAAGGTTCGCAAAATTCCGTTAATTTTAGGCAATTACAGAATTCCCCTCCAGATATCCGCCTATTTTCCACAAATTTCGTGCTTTCTTGTCCCCTTTCGTCACGACAAAAAATTCTGCACATTTTCCCCGAGCGATTACATCAAATAACGATGAATTCCGTCGATTTTTCTTTTTGTACCCTGAAATCAGCTCTTTCGGGCATGACCTTGACTAGTAGGTCGGGGATCACCTGGTAAAGCATAGAGTGATGTAACTCCTCCGTCTTTTTACCGAAACTTAGAGATGAAAAGTTGTCTCCTAGAGGCACGTCTTGAGTGGCTTTTCATAAACAAGAGGTTCACTTTCTTGTTCTGGCTTTTGTTACTTTATTCGCACGGTCGATGTGGTGTTCCGCTGTTAACTGTGTGTATGTATGTATGTATGTAACCTCACGTTATGCGCACTGATCGCACTCACCTGAGCGTGCTTCTCATGGATGCATTTAAAAATATGCCGTTATTATTACTGGTAACACCAAAAGTTTACCTCCATATGGACAAGGATCACTGTGAAAAATTCACTTCTGGTCCTATTACGACGTTCTTCTCCACTTCCAAGTACTGTCGTAGCGACGGTATGTCAATCGTTGCATTACCCCTGACCAAATGCATTTAACAACCAATGTTTGGTCACGGTCGAATGCATCATGTTCACTTAGGCAAACATTTAAGAATAAAATGTGGAGGTGTTCTTTATCATTACACTAGTTTTTTTACCTAGTGAGTGTTTACTTTTGACAGCCGTTCTTAGTTCGCAGACTTGTTGGGTCGGAATTTTACGGAATGCACACTAACAGGGAGTTTACGGGGGCTCTCCGCTAATGCTCGCTTAGTGCACTGAATTTGTCTCGGCGTGCATTTCCGTGATTGATATCTACAGTTACGCTGTATCTGTGAATAGTTTCAGCAGATTGTTGAAAACGTGTATTAACAAAAACAAGTCTAGGATATAGTATACAAACTGTTCGTGGTAACAATATTCAACAGATCTCCAGTGTTCCATAGGCCTCATTCAATTTTTTTGAGGACTGCACTCGGCGGAGATTGGGGTGTATAACGATTGCCAGGAAGATTGTATTACAACGATAGATCCATTTTTCTGTGCAATAACTAGTAGTCGATGCAGGTGTTGAACCCGCCATGGGCCACCTAGAAGGTTAGGCAAATTGTGGGCTTTTGTGTTGCCAACTCGCTGCCCAAATGTATTATCCTCAAAACACTATCAGCACTCCGTATTTGATAAGGTAAACGAAAAGCGCCCAATTCACAAAAGAAAACTTCAGCTGCGTCACAACACCCACGCCAGTGTTAACTGACTTGCTTTTAATTGGATCCGGAAATCAATATGGATTGCTTCTGGACGAAAGACTACTAGCTTTCGATTTCCTGTACATAATTAACCGAATGTTTCACCGAATGGTCATGAATTCCTTATTCGTAATTGACTTCTGTTTGTGGAACTGAGCATGCCTGCTCCTCAGCGGCTACAATTATAGTACCTGACGGTGATCAGTGTCAATAAATGTTTCATTAGACTTCCTCACGTAGAACGGTGGTTTAATCGGACTTCATCTCAGGAGAAACCATTATGAACGCATTCAGCGTGTCGTTCTTCGAAACCAATCACCATCTATGGGAGACCAACAAATTTTCCGAGTTAGTGCACGTCTTCTCTTAATTGCTCGGTACACCAACCTTTCCATCCCATTTGATTTATTGCCTAGAACTAGGAAGAATCGTCGTCTTCCAAACTTCTGCGAAGCTCCGTCATTATCCAACGAAATTTCCAACTTCGAATATGCCTGACAATTTCCCGGTTAGTATAACCGTTTTCACGTCCAACATGCCTAATTCTAGGTGTAATGCTGATGGCTATTTGTGATGGGCAATGTCGTTGTTATGGTTCCTAACTATTGTTCCCTGATGAAGGCTGGCATATCTTCACTTTATTTTCACCGTTGTTCATTTAGGTAGTCACGTGTACACGTCCCTCAATAGCCGTTTCACGTTTCGCACAAATCAGACCCCACGGCACGATTTTTCTGTTAAGGATGGCGAGCATAGTCGGCAGACGCCACTCACTGCTTTGCTTGTTCTTTGTAGGTTTCTCAAAAACCCCTCACACTCCCGTAGGCTGCATGGCAAATGTGAGGTCGCACGAGGAACATTAGAGTCACAGGCTACCAGGGAAAGAATCCTCAGCGGTTGATGGAAGTAAAAATACTAACGTCCGGGTCACTCCGGAATCTAAGACGAGTCCATCTGACCACGACACGAGACACTGAAGAACTTCCATTGCTGCATTTGAGTGGGCTACTGTTCAAGTTCGGTGTGTCAGCCGTATCCGGCGCCCCAGCTCTACACTTGACGAGACCCTTTCAGAACTCCTGAAAGTCTCAGTGACATTCCAAGAAATGGTACTTTATGCGCCGCGGTGATTTCTTTGTCGGCACCATCTAGCACAGGATGGACTATCGTTCCACTCTGATTGTTTCAGAGAGTGAGCAATAGTGAATTTGAGTCACCAACTTCGTCTCAGTCTTTTATGATAATGTTGGAAATTTGTCGCTTCGAAAGCTCGTCGCGGGTGGCTCCAGTGTAGTGGGTTGCAGTTTCCGCCAGCTTTGTAAATGAACACTTCACTTTGTTTTATAAAGCTAGCATCATTTTTTTTACATTTGCTTCTACTAAGTATATCTACACCGACGCTTCTGGCTCGTTTAGCGAGTCGTCTGTGGTTGGTGAATTATCCTTTCAAACAAGACCTTGTTGAGTTGCAGTAGTTGCTTACTGGTTGCCGGGCTCCTGCCCTTATTCTGATCCGGAAAATTAAACACATGCTGCATCCTCAGGCGACTTGAACGACAGTCAGTAATGACATGGCGAGTGTCTATGTTCATGCTTCGTTGCGGGCAATGTAGTATGATTAACAAGTAGGCAATGCTATTTTTGAAACAGTCCAAAACTCATCCCGCCAAACTAGATCAGATTGTTGGCCGGTAGAGTCATTTATTGTCGCCCAGTTTTTAATCAGTCTAAAGATGGATTGCTTCACGTTGGAATAAAGGTTTTATCCTATTTAGCGCTTTCCCTTATCCTTTTGATTGACAGCCCCTGCATTCTAAAGATAAATTTTCGGACCTTTTCGAACGGAATTGGTTGAACATTTTTCCGGATGAAGTTACGTCAAATAACGGCAAAATCCTTCAAAGATGAACTTGCACGTATTTCCCCGCATGATCTTTAAATATTTGAAACGTCGTCTTACACCAAACCTTGCAAAAGGTAAATTAATGTAAACTCTCATGTTTTGGACTTGATCCGTGGAACAGACGAAATATTTTCTTTCCTGGTGCTTACATCAAACGTTGCAAATTAGGACCCATTCTCCCATGATTACGCCTCCTTCTGTCTATAGATTTCATGTTTGTCTTGTTATATCCATTTGTTGCTTTGTTCCCCATGTAATTATCTGTCATGATCGCGCACATTCGGGCATTTTTTCACGAATGCATTGAGAACTACGTATTATTATTATTATTACCATTATAATATGCGAAGCCCATGAAAACCATGTCAGCTCCCTCTGCAGCAGGCTTTACCGGACAACTGTCATGCTCTACGTTTCCACATGACGGTCAAGGTCTTCGCACTCGGAATGAGCCTTCGTGATTCTTACGTTCCGTATTCGTGATATTATCGCGCCTCTAGGTGTTAGCATTTGCAGTGTCATCTAGATGGGTTTAATCCCCGACACCGATCTTATCAAGGAGACTACTGAGAACCATGAAATCTTTTGCGAGGTGAAAGACGGTCCGACGCGTTCCCGTATGAACCTACGAAGTTGGGACTACTAGAGTTTCTTCCATTCTGGAGGTGACCTGTGTACGGAAGATGCATCATCAACGGTTCTGAGGCAAAACAAACGGGCTTATCAGTTATATTGTCTACATGGGCTCCTCTGACTGCTGGAGTCTCACATTACCACTTGGTAACATGGGGCGCATAGAAATTCCGTGTTTTCTAGCTACCAAACTAGTTATAACGGTGTTATCCAAGTTTCTGTTCCTGGTTCACTGTTACTCCCAGTCATTACAAATGACCTTCCTAGTCCGATCACGTCTCCTGTGTTGCCTTTCGCAGATGATTTCAAAAGCTGACATAACCTTAGCACCTGCGATGATCCAACCAACCTGAAGAATGACCTCAATAAGAGGTGAGACCAATTCCATTTCGATAAACTTGATATATATAATGGAGAGTATATGTTTATATACGTACGCTGCTCGACGAATAAAACCTTTCGCCTTAGCAGTATATCTAATTAAGCGATACCAGCTGAGAAGGATTTCGGCACATCGGTCCCCCATACCCTTTAAAATCACTCAACGTGGCAGTGAACTTGTGATGACTCAAGTGGCCTTCAGGGCAGTTCAGTCTGCATTGCCTTAAACGAGCTTACAGCGGTTTCATCCGTCTACAACTCAAAGAAAAAATGGTGACCTGGCCACCTTCTCATTAAAAAAACATCTTTAAGGATTTCACCGGTTCGGGTCTCGGCCTGTGATCACTTGAACGTAACATCCACCCACTCAGGTGAATGTGTGAAATTTCACCGAAACACAACTTAATCGACCGTTTGAGTTATAATGCTTAACCAACTATCTACCTATTGTTGATAGAGTATCCCGCCAAGTGAAGAGAAATGGACGGCGGTAACCGATTACATTATAACCATCGAAGGCAAGCTTTCATTCGAAGACTCGCACGGCTTTATTGAAAAATGAGGTCCGCTTTCCATTACCGTGCACGGCCAACATACTGCCCAATCAAATCAAGGGCGCTTATATACGAAAACTTCTCCATACGTTCCTATATGGATTTTTCAAAAATGTTGCGTATCTCCGTGTGTCGGTCATCGCAGGAACAATGAAGAAGCTGCGATAATGTTCACCATATGGTGGTGGTAAGCAATTTGAAGGCATTTTGGTGAAGGAAGGTCTTGTAGTCCTGGGAGATTGCAAGCAGTGCTCTTAGCACTTTTGAAACCGAGTAGCAAAGTACTTCAGGATCTTCATGTGATTTTCATGTCCTCCGTATGAGAGGTTACGTCACAATCTGATTTCTTCAGACATTGTCCCGTGGGCTTTAGAAATTATATTCAAGTTGCAGATTGTGGGGATACCTGTTTGAGTGATAGAAAGGTTCGTCTTGGCCTAGTGTAGGTAAGGCTGATTGATCTGTTGGGCCTATTGACATGCTCTTTTGGGCAACGATTCTGACACTTCCGCACCTATGCGTTCTCGACAGACGGTTTAGGCCTTCTGACTACCATGCATAAGCCTAACCCCTGCGCATCGTATAAGACAATGTTGTCTGTTAGCAGCGCTGCAAGTCTGAAAGTCCAATCACTTGTAGAGGGAAGTACAGCCAATATCCAAATACTTCATTGTTTGCGATCTCCTTGTGGGCCAGTGAAACCTATGCATAAGAACGGCGTCCAATGCCTGTAGCAGCTGACCAACGTTTCGTTCACACGATTAACGGATTCAAAATTTAGGGCGTCTGTAGAAGAACACGTACCCGAGACCTCTGTTGGAAATTAGCACACGGGACAGCTAAATAGCAGCAACCGTGCGATGACAAGTGTAATTTAGGGTAATCTCTGAGGGAGCTCCTCTGACCATCTGTTGACGGTACGGCAAACAAGCTTTACAAAAGCTTATGAGCATCGGTTGTTAGCCTAATACAAAGTCAGCTTGGCAAAAATCGTGTTTTGCTGACAGCCAGCAGGTAACGCGGAATCTTCCGGTGCCTCAAACACAGGAAGGTATCAAAGTGGCATATGCTAGTGATCGGTATGTGTTGTGCTCCCGGATCATGTGGACCCAGGAGGACATACCTTCTGTGTTCATTACTCTTCAGACGGACTCATCCATCACCCCCGATTACATCGACAACACTTAATGGCAGTTAGTCAACGTTATGTCAGCCTGCCTCTAATCATACTGGCGCTTGTCGGTAGCGGCATGCACGATCCCGACTGAATGTCGCGTGTAGAACTGATCGTGGGCCATGTGGAGCCAGTAAGAAAAACGTAATGTTTAAAGACCTGGACGTTTGGTGGCGTTCTCAGAAGTCACGACTCTTGGCCGCATTTGGGTTTTGATAAATAAGTGTTGCTGAAAGTTACAGACCGCTTTTCACAGCGATTACGCGTCACGTACAGTAACACAGCCTCCATCGCACAGTAACCTGGCTCATATGGCCCACAGTCTAACTTACATGCACGAAGGTAGTCGTCAGGACGCTTCGGTTGTGGAGCTCACCCAGAAAGCTACAATTGAATGTGGTCTGATTCCACTGTTTGCGCAAAACAACAGTTACTTCCCGGTAGCTTTCGGCGACTGTTCAAATGTTAGAAACCAGGCTGACAGTGTCATAACTAGTAATTTTTAAAGACGTGACATGTTTAGATGATTGGGCACTAGATGTCATTCGTATAAAGTTCTACTGATGATACCCAGTCTCACAGAATAGCAACGAATATGGATATCAGACATTATGACGAGAGCGGCCAGAACCAATCAAAAATTGTCCCCTATTAGAGGGAGGTTTCGTACTGTCAAATGCAAGGTTAGTGTATTATTGGTGTTGTTAAAAAGCATGAAGTCCAACCTATTATCAAGGAAACAGCGTTGATACCCTCACTATCCACTGATGTCAGACCAACCCCTGGCAACCCAGTTACAGTTTGGGGCTTGGATTACTTGGGATACTTTTTAACTGCGCATCAAAAGGAATTTGCAGACTATAGGTTACACTCGTATTCTTTCGACGACTAGAAGTTTGCATTTTGAAGCAACACTATTAAGGCCTGCTGACTCGTTAATAAAGACTGTAGTGAAGGACGTTAATCCCTGAGGCGTACCTGAAGGTATTGACAGGGGTCACGAGCTCAGCCTGACCGGAAGAACCACATGCCGGAAAATATTCCAGTTGGCTGTCATCAGAAGGAGATCCTCAGAACGTTTATTATTCTTGGTATGGACTGATGCTTTAGTTTGCCGGCTGTCGACAGCTGAAGCAAAAATTGGGGGCGCATGATTCGCGCAGTTTGACAAGTCGGGCGGGCCACCCTAATACATCGCGGTCTCTTACTAGGCTCCATAAACCTACCTAACCAAATTTAAAAGAATCATGAGTGATAGACCTCTGGCTCCAGTCCATGATGATTCACGTGCCTTTACGGTCTTGCTATCGAGTAGTGTATAGGTCTGAAAACGATACCTTGGCATGCCGTGCACTCAAGTCATACTGTCAAATATGTTCTCAAGCGCAGGAAGGCATGTACGGCATCCAACTGGTGCATTTTGAAAATGCTTTGTCAGGAATCGTTTGTTTTCCAACTGGCATTGCCGAAAGAAGCTGAAAAGTTAATGGTCGAGGGTCTAGTCTTATTGACAGGAAACCCTCAATCTGTGAAATATAAGCAAGGCCGCTGTAATTGAAGGGACGGAAAGTGCTATCAGTTGCATCCCTGATTCATACCTGGCGACGAACTATGGAAGAATCACGAGACATAAAAGTAACGCTTCTGCTAAGAGAACCTATGACAGTCGTGTTGGTAGTGAGTTGAAATACCAAAAAAGGAAGTGATGACCGCAGTCCACACTAACCCCTTGGCGGCCTACTTGATGAGAAAAATTTCTGGTTTTGTGAGTGGATGTGACGTGGATGAATAGAAGAAAACCGTTGCGTGTATGGTAGAAAGATGGTGAGTGGGCCTCCAGATTCGTTTCTTTTCATCACTGATTTTCCCTTTCGCATTCCAACCCTTCGTTGTGAGTCCACTCCAATGATTTCATCCCCCCATAAGTTAGTAACCCTTAACCAGTCCAGGATAGGCGAAGTGCATATCACTAGGGAAGTCCAGCATCGTGTCAGGTGACATTTCTGTGGGGGGAAGTATTCCAGTATGAGCTTCATGTGCGACCGTGACATATATGCACCCAGAAGCAATATTGAGAGGGGAAATATTCTTTTAGTTTGATGTAAGCCTTTTATTATGACATCACTGCGGAATTAGCGCTCGTTTTGACCGACGTTCGGCTTTACGAAAACCACGGAGACCTACCACGAACACTGGGAGCAACAGACAATCTTAGGGGAAAATCATAGCTAACCAACCCGTCATCTAGCGTTAACATATCTTCTAGTTCCGAGGTGGCATCCGGCTAACACCCTAGATGTACGATGTTTTGCTAGGGTTTAACAACTAATACCAATGACAACAACCCATATTTCCCAGGGTATCCATAAGAAACACTTTTGGGTGAGCGCTTTCATTACAGAAAATTACGAGCGATATAAAATGAATAATCGTGTAGCATGACAACTGTGGAACCCTTCGGCAGGAAGGGCGTGATCGGCGAGAATAAGTTACAGTTAACAAGACACAAGTATTTGTAAAAGAAATAGTTCGCGTGTTCCGCAGTTCCGGTTCAAGAGATAGGATGTTACGCCGATGTGCAATTTCCAACGTTATACTCGAGCCGGAGTATGGTAACATACAAATGGGCTGTTTCTTCTCTGATGCTCGAAAACTCGAGGATCAAATCTGGAACAACACGGAGACACTGAGGGACGGCGTTCTTCCGAAGTAGGATATCCAACAGCAGTCCTGGGGTAGAGATTAACACAAATAGGTATGAACCGAGGGTCCAATAAGCCATGTATACGACTTGAATGAAAAGCCAAATAACGCCAAAAACATGACAACACACTCTGGTACACGATCCAAATTCAATCCGTGCATAACTATTGGTTTCGGCAACACGTTGCAGCTTCACATAGTTTAAGGTCGCGCCGGAAAACACCTCCAGGTGCATCACCGAGCGATTTCGCCATTACTTGATGCAAGTAGCCCTGGGAAGTGTAACAGTGATTAAGCTTGGATGAGAAAAGACAAAAATTTACAAAATCTGGCGAACAACCAAGCAGACTAGAGCAAAACTTCTTCGATTGCCCGAAAACGTCCGAGAGTTGAACATATCGCAAATCGTTCGGTCAGTACGCGATTTTGAGCCTCCGTTTGTCTCAGATTTCCTCGCGCAACAGATACTTGTGGGAGTAAAAAGCGAACGTCATTTCCCGTGTTAAATGGGAAAATGTAGAGCGATCAAATGTGCCATGACAAATAATGTTTGTAACATTCTTAATGAAGACTTTACGTAAGGCTAGTAATTTTGTGTTAGTTGATAAAATATGACTGTCAAGTAGTTGTCACGGTATTTTACCGCAAGTGGGTAACCACCCTGCTAGCAAAATTGGGGTTGAATTGCGTTGAACCTCTAATTCAGTCTGAGGGACCAATCCAAAGATCACTCGGGATTTTGTTAGGGGTATATGGTACAACTCTTAACGAGTGTAACGCACTGATTTTCAGACTAGTCCAATTCCCGTACATTAATTCATCCCATACCGAACCTGAAATCACGTAATTCACCTCTAGGCTAACCGGAAATAATATAGTTAACTATAAGTTGTTCCAAAACAACGCCGCTCATCTTTTAAGTAAAACCCAACCGTCCTAAACAGGTCTCACGGTACGGTACACAGCGGATGGGATGAAAACCCATTGACAGCAAAGATCAAAGGTTTACTGCAGTGAACGAAACATAAAAACTGAGATTGTCTCACGTAAACCTTATAACTCCGTACGTGACTCTGCTTCCTAGACGAAAATAATTGTAATCATCGGACCGTATGTTTGAAAAAAATTAGGAAACGATAAATGAACTAGGTGAGGGCGACAAAACCAAGGGAAATTTATATCTGCGTAACAAATGAGTCCAATTTCAACACGCATTCTCACGCCACGTGACGACACAACTGAATAAAACTTATGATGTGCGATGCTTGTTGCGATTGAAAATCGACCTTTCGTTAAGACTCTATAAGCACATAGGTGACACAATCAGAGGTCAAGTTTAATGACTATCCAATCCACGTCACTCTTTTTGCATCCAAATTTATTCACATGTTACTTAATAGCACGATTGAATAAGCCTATTAGTATGCAGGGCCTAATGCAGAGCTTAACAAGGGAGACTTGAGGCAGGTGATGCAGCACAAAAGTGGATCAATGCTTTAGTGCTATTGTGTAGGGCTTACAAGAGAGGAATTTTCGTTTTGTCGCAGTTTTGTGTAAACAGGCCGTGTATTGTAGTCAATAGCCGGCCAGTACAGATTCCTGTTAATTGTACTTTGGAGGCTTATCAAGATAAGTGAACCCCTACAAATTGGCATATATATATGTGGATAAACACGTGTGGATCATAAGTCTATTTTCACTATATGCCTACTCTAAATGTGGTACTATGTAATGCCATTCTGTTGGATCTACTTATGGGGTCCAATTCTACATTTTCCCACAATAGGAGTGGTGCCTGTACAATACTGCACTTGAATAGAATCCTGTTAACTTTTCAACTGTTACATGAGTATGCAATAGATCAAACGCTAGATGGCGTGTATGCAAGTGGCAGAGATAAAACAAACTGTTTCAATCAGACCTTTTTCAAGTTGGGCCTGGCAGCGAGGAGGGAGTATGTACGTTATACGCAGCTGAGAGCTGGATGTTTCCTGGGCCACCCTCAAAAATGTAATCAGAGGATACACGAAATTTGAACTTAGACTTTTTTGGTAGAGTGAGATAGCTGTTTAAACCTTTTCAAAAACGCTGACTTTTTATATCGGACTTCATAATATTCAGGCGTTAATTCCAAGCATAGGAATATTTCACAATAAGAAAGTTTGCACGCATCTTTTTGCTGAGTAAAAAGGGTTAGCAAGGTGGAACCGTCATTTCTCAGACTATATGGGAAGGCGTGTTGTAAGTGAACGGCGAACGTTGAGGCGAAGATGTTGAAATGTCTCAGTTCATACAGAAGCGTCAGTTTCAGCTTTACTCTTCGTAACCGAAGCAAATAAATATTACGTTTTTCACAGCTTTTTCTATAAATGAATAGGAATGAACATCTTAAGAAGCTTTTGGTCAACGATCTTTGGAGATTTTCTGACACAAGCTCATCAGATTTCCGTAGATGGCAATGAGTGAAGATGTAATACTCAAGCTGAAGCCAAACACATGCTTTTTAAATTGTCAGCCTTGCAGCACGTGGATTGAGTGTAATTCCGAAACAGCCTATTGTTCTATTAGTTTTTGATACCTGAAATCGTACTTGCTCGGAGAAATTGATGGAGTTTTAGTACTGTATTCCCGGATTTCGAAAAGAAGTGGCGGTGTCAATATTATGAACGCCCGGTGAGATAGATTCATTAAGCAATTGACAACCACTGTTGTTCGATTTGTCTACTGAGAACTTCATGAGCCAAGTTTTGCGTCACAACTGCCGTGATGCTATATCCTGTTATGTATTTTTTGGACAGGCGGAGATGTTGCTGGACTGGCGGAACGTGTGAACGGTTTTGAAATCATCAGCAAACGAAAAGGGCTTGCCATGTTTAACAACATCGTGTACGTCATTTATACACACAATGCAAGGCAACTGTCCCAGAACGCCTAATTAAGTCACCCCACTACTCGCTGGCTTTGGTGGTGAGCGTTTTTATCCTATTTTGACTGTTTGGGTAAGACAGGACGAAAGTCGGCCAAACACTGGTTCATGTACGTCAAAAGAGTCTATTTTGACGCTTCTGGACCCCACGATCATGGGGTATTTTGTATGTCTAAGAGTAAGATAATTACCAAATTTTCTGCATCCACGGCTGACTTATAGCGCAAGTGAGTTTATTAAGAAGACCGTGCCGTAAAGGGTATATAAGGTTTTGTGGCTGACAACTCGGCAGTGTGCATCCTAATTATCCTTTCAACCATTTTGAAGAAGAATGATGTGTGGTTGATTGGGCATTAGTCGATAACATCCTGCCTTATATCACTTCTGTGGTGAGGCACAGTGATTGACTTTTCCACCGATGAGGGAGAGTACTAGATGAAAGTGATAGCGTGGACAAATAAAGTAGACGAATGAATATATCTTCACCTCCTTGTTTTTTTTTCAGCGATTGATACACGGGTTCGAGGCAGAGGCCCAAGGGTCCCGGATCCAGTCGGTTTTTC
>LUCH01018280.1:0-16270 GCA_013368495.1 Paragonimus heterotremus
TTATAATCACACCTTCCTGCTTAATTAAGTCCAAATTCAGATGGAAGCATGTGTTTCCACGTCTATGACATCAATTATCACTATATTTTACCTTCAGTCCTCCGATATAACGTAGAATGCGACTCTGCGTTATTCTTCCATTAATCCCTATGCCATTGAACTGGCGCAAATTCCTTGCTTACGTCTTCGGAAGATTGAAACAAAGAAACCTTCAGAAAACGGAATTCTAAGATTTAAGGATCTGCAACATGCATCAAATTTCAGCAACCTCGATAGCTACAAAATATTTTTTAACTGAAGGATAGCAGAGATATTCACGGTCTACCGATTACATGCAGCCTGCTTGAATATGCTGGTAAAGCCGTGTACATCGACTTGGAGAAGCACGTAATAGCCCTTGAACGTGCCCAGCAAGTAGTCATCAGAATGATCACTGGATTGCGGGACATACCCTAAGAGTCTTGTCCTGAAATTCGTGACATTCATCCGTTTTAATTTCTGAGATTCCGCGGTGACTTAATCCCCACGCAATTTTTTTTAGCGCAGGACTAGTGCAGCAGTTGTTCACACCAGTAGATGATAACAGTCGAAGGGGTCACAATAAGAGGCTCTACAAATTTCGACCCCGGACCATCTTGAGGCAATAGTTCTTCTCTTGCAGGGTTATTATTCACTGAAAGGACCTTCCAGCAGAGATGTTACCTGCTGTTTTGGGGGTCTTTTGGGTGTTATTAGATTCCCACTTAGTTAAGAAGTTGTTAGATTGGTAGACTTCTCTGCTCTGCCAGATTAGAATTTTACTCTGCACCCCGAAACTCTCTATAACCCCCGAAATCGATTATATATCCCGTTTTCAATGAATTTCAGCTAAACAGAAGACAGTTGACATGAAAACAGACAAACTGACAGGGTCCGATTGACTCGGGTCTTCACACTCGAACCCGTGAACAAATCGTTGAAATGGCTGAAAGCCATGCTGGGTCTACAGCCACGCTGGGTAGAGGAGAAAAGGACACTTGGAAAGAAATGTACAAGAATGGTGTGTTTTAACAGGCGCTCCATTACCTTGCATGGGATGATGGTGATGCTGATCAGCCGGTAACTAGCAAAGGAGTGACAATCACCCGCCTTAAATATCGATGCGACGGTGGCCTCCTTCCACGCCTCCGGAAGAGTGCTGGTCCGAAACGTCTGTCCAAATGGAACATGGAGGGGCATTGTCAAACCGAGGGCCGATTATTTGAGGATACGAAGGTGGATCGCGTCTGGTCGCATTGAACAATAAGGGTTGATCTTAAGCAAGAGATCCCGAACGCCGGTCACAGAGAACCCAGTTGTTAGGAATAGGCATTGGAAATTCCCCCCGGAAGAATCTGGAGTCAGTTCGACGGAACCACACTGTAAACTGCTGAAGGGTATTCTCTGAACACCTGAGCAACCGCCTGGGAGTTGGAGGAGGTTTCTCTGTCGGGAAGCCGCAGAGATAGCGCTGTGGGCTTTGTTTGGCTTGGTGCAAGAAGGGATAGAAAAACGCGTGGAAGAGCTTGAGAAAGCAGTCCTGTTGGCGAGGTAAAGTGCGTAGATGGTGACCGAGTTTTGTGGGCTTTCCTGGAAGATAATGGTGGTGTCGTCACAGCCCGCCCATACGTGGGCGTGCCCGTTGGACGTTTCTTCCGGTTCTGTTGATCCAATTTTGATGAATTTCAGACCGCGCTCGCTTGCTGAATTACTGGAGGGTGGTTTGCAAGTTTGTACCCTCGAAAACCTGGGTGGCATTTTCGGTCAGAAAAGGCATAAACCAAAATTACCCGGGTGCGATCGATTTTTTTGCTCAATGTGAAGTGGGCATCTATACAGGTGAAATGCAGATATTTGAAACAGGGCGTAACACTGATTTTGGAGGCTACAGTAAATACCACGAACGGAACGATATCATTTGCAAATTAGACTTTTAGTTGAAGCTGTATCAAGCAAGGCCTTGAAGCCATCTCTAGAAGCGCTGCTCACGACCTCAGAACGAATGCTGTTCCTATTGTTGATAACCCTGTAGGAAAAGAACTGCTGCCTAAGAAATCACCGAGGACGGAGCTCGGAAAGCTTTCTGCTATGTTCACGCCGGCCATCCTCATTCGCTGTGATATAGAATTGTCCAACGAGACCGACTCTAAATAAGCGCGTGAGAATGAAATAACCTCGGAATGGCCGAAATTCAGTTAGATGCAAATCCGAAATTTCGCGTAAGGACGTGTATGTAACATTTCTCAATTTTTCCTTGTTCGTTGTTCAGTGATAGAAGGCGGGTTTAGTTACCTATGTGAGTCTTTTTACTGGGCATCCTGACAACAGAATAAGCAGGCCTTCAACTGTCCCGCTTATTCCAGCGCGCCGCTGAAAGTGCATTTCAGCCATTTTATTAAGGTGTGTCGCATCATTTTTGAGATCGCAGCTTCGATATAGGGTCCCTCGAAAATCGTGGCACTAATGTTACTGCCGGCCTACAAGTTGCTACAAGACGCTTGTCACCAAGGCAACCGTCGCGGCTTCGACATAAACAAGTATGATCAGGCACGATGAAAAAGTTGGCTATATGATATCGAATCCCTGGACAGTGTGGTGTTACTCCGATGCCCACTCTGCCGGCATGAGCACCCTGTGAGTGTCCTACGAGCTTCCATTGAGTGTCTCATGACAGCCTTAACTGAACACTTTGCGGTCGCCCGTAGGACGGCCTGAAAACTTCCGCTTAGCGCGGTTTATCCAGCATTTTCCAATTTCACATGTGATTCAGCGAATAAACTTACGTGAAGTCACTCCTTCTGTTGTCACCAACACAACAATCCCCCAACCCAACGTGAAACAATTCAGAGGCATTTCACGCAGAAAAAGACGGCCGTTACTGTGAAAATTATATTTGCGCTGGAAAATGTACAACCGTAATCGGATACTCCGTCTTGTATAAGTTCTCGAAAATTTCCTGTGACGTTCACTTGCTTTGTTTCACTATTGGATATGTAACCTATAAATTAGGTACAAGATAAAGTAGCAAGGATGAGTATGATGTGTCGCATGTTTAAAAATAATCCAAATAAAGCCGAAGTAAAACATAGCAGTTATACAGTATTCTTCCTAAGCAGGCTAGATTGTAACTCCTTCAGTCATATACAGTAGCTTAACAATGCAGTTTTCTGCAAAAATGCATTTGGTAACAAATATATAGATTTAATCTAGTATTACAGTTGTGTTGCAACGAGAAAAATCGGCTATACCTAAAAATTGTTCATATTCGAATTTGTGGTTAGAAAAATGTCCTGTCCTTTTTCCGATGAAAACATCATGTTGGCCTTCGTCATTGATGTTAGGTTCTGAAACTACCTCCATCGGAATTTTCATGGCGGAAAACATATTTCCATCATACGGGAACGCACAATGTTGCGTGGTCTGGGAAACACAAATGAACTTGTAATTTCCGACCACATTGCGTTGAAATTGCAGTTTACGCTAAATATCAAAGTAAGCTCCAACGATAGCTATGCTGTCACGGTTATAGGTCAGTTATACGTTCGAATTGAATGTTTAGTCCGTGTAGTGACCTAATCAATCAAATGACAAAAATGACCCCAATATGGTTACGTCAAAGAAGAGTCGTAACTGTAACGGATAGGCTCAGAAGGTAGATGTACAAATAAAACGGGAGACGTAGCAGTAAAATAGGAACGACCCACTGATAAGTCAAGGTCTGTTGGATCGAATAGGCCACAACAAGAGAGGGAGACGGCGCCGAAGAAGAGATTTGTTAGGCGACCGATAGATAATTTCACACGCGGCGCGAGATGAAGAACGTTGAGCGACGATATATCAGCTGATACGCGGAGCTAAAATATTTAGCAGTGCAAATACTTTGTCAGCTCAAAAGTCCCCACGAATGAAGAAGACAGAGATGATGCGCGATAACTCCCGTTTATTCATGTTGAGGATTCAGTTCAAAAAGTGATGGTGATGGTTTTAAACAAGTGTACAGATGAAGTTAACAAACCGTATATATAAAAATGAATTGTGGAATATAACTCCGAATTATGGACACTACAACAATCCCCCATCAGGGCGTTTGTGGGTTAAAAACACGATGAAAGAACGGTAGTTTAGAAAGAACAAATCAGATATTCGATAGCCGTTTCACCTACTGTATTCTGTCAGGTGTTTCGGCCAGTGTGCAGACCACCCTCTACGTGAAGTGCGTTGTTTGACAGGACAACGAGTAGGGATGTAGGTGGATTTGATACCGCCGGGTGTGGGGAGGGGTTGCTTTCATTCAGCATCGGGTAAGGTGGGTCAACATCCTTCTCTTTGTAGGCTGGTTTTAGTCGTTCAGAGGAAATGGATTCGTTTTGTCCGGCCCTGTCGGTAATGAAGAGTTTTTCGTCACGATTAATCACCTTGAAGAGGCCGAGGTATCGTGGGTTTAATGGTTGCCTGGAGGCATATTGGCGCATACACACCAATTTACATGTGAACAAATCCCGAAGAGTTTTGTTCTGGGCACCAATGTTGACGAGTCGATGTGAAACGGAGGCCCGATAGGTGTTGTCCTAAACGTAAAATGTAATCCGTACTTGGGTCTGAATGAGTTGAGGGTTGAATCAATTCCCCTGGGAGGTGTAAGTTGGCACCTTAAACTAGTTCAGAGGCAGTAAAGCTGATGTCCTCTTTAACGGTAGACCGGATTCCAAGGAAAATGAGTGGAAGGCGTTCGCTCCACTTCGTTGCGTCCGACTACGCGGTTATCGAGGCTTTAAGTTGTCGGTGAAGACGCTCGACTAGTCCGTTAGCGCAGGGATGGTACGCCGTTGTTTCAACGTGCAAACGACCCAGTAACTCCGTGAAGATGCGAAAAAAGTAAGACCGGAACTGGGTGCCTCGATCCGTAGTGATTGTAGATGGCACACCAAAATTAGCGATCCAATGTTCCAGAAAGGTTTTAGCGACTGTCTCCGCTGAAGCCTCTCTAATGGGTATAACTAAAGGCCATGGGGTGAAACGGTCGGTTGCAGTCAATATATACGTAGAGTCGTCGGGAGGTGGTAGTGGGCCACCGATGTGGAGGTGTACACCGGAAGGACGGGCGTCTGGCTGGAAGACCGTGTTAGGTGTCGTGACCGTATTCCTGCGCACCTTACTGCTTTGGCACTTCATACACTGTTGTGGCCAGAGACGAATATCTTTGTTTATTGAGGGTCAAACAAATGGCTGTGCAACCAACTTCAAGGTGCCGCTTTTTCCTGGATGAGATAAATGGTGGGAATGATTAGAAGCAGTGCGACGGTAAAAAGGTGGGACAAATGGTCCAGATCTACTCGTTGAGGTTTCGCACAGAATGTCACCAACTTGTGTCGACCGAGGTATGGTAGATAGTTTCAAGAACTTACAGGTGGAAACGTCCTCCATGTCCTCACTGTATTGTTGGGCAGTAGCCATTCTAGGCAAGTGGAATGAAGTTGGCGCTTGGACTGAGTTGACATCAGGACATGATAAAGCATCGGCCACGATGTTGGCATCGTCACGTAGATGTCGGATATCCGTGGTGAATTGGAATATGTAGTCCAAACGTTTGATTTCATGTGGGGAGTACCGATCATGTTTAGTGTGAAAAGCAAATTTCAAAGGCTTGCGGTAGGTTTGAACGACAAAATGTCGACCTTCCAAAAGGCGCCGAAAATAACGGATCGCCAAATAGATTGCCAGCAGTTCACGTCCAAAGGTGCTGTATTTAATCTGCGCTGGCTGAAGCTTTTGGGAAAAAAGACTAAGGGTTGTTACTCGTCACTTACTGATTATTCTAAAACTGCGCTGAGGGCAGCATTTGACGCAAAAAGTGATGGTGATGTTTTCAAACAAGTGTACAGATGAAGTTAACAAGACAGTATATACAAAAACGAACTATGGAATGTAACTGTGAATTGTGGACACCACCTGTCTTACTGTCAGTACCTCATCGGCAAACACCCATATTATCATAACTCATCATGAAGCCCCCGATGGCGTTACTGATGCGTCGGGGCAGGTTACGGGAGCAATCTGACGCCAGATCACCGGATACTAGCCACTCCGTGTAGTCAAAAAATCAAATTGCCGGGAAACATTCCATAATGTTGATATAAACAAAATTGGAAAATGTAGCAAAGATGACTAAATTCATACTCACGGCGACGGTTGCGTACACTATTCAGATACTACCTGTCAGATAACTTTATCGTACGCTGCGTCTTAAACGAGTCAGTTAACTCCCCGACGTGAATGTAATAAGACACTCGGAATCAACCGTTATATGAGCGTTCCACATGCTGACTGGCTGGATCATGGACTTTCTTCAGCAAATCTTACCGAACTGCCTGTGTCTTGTGATGCGTCAGAAGTCGGTCACGGGGCAGTGGGCTACCTAGAAGGGGTCGTCTCGCATAATGGCATTCATCGCGTCTTTCTGATGGGTTAGCCTAGGGTGACCCCAAGGAATACAGTTGTGATACCAAGGCTGGAACTTCCAGTAGCCGTTCTGCCGTCCATTTTGATGTATTTCGTGGTTGGTGGGTCGGAAATTCCGGTGGGTAATGTTGCACTGTGGACAGATTCCATAATAATATTACAATACCAACACAACACTTCTTCGCTTTTCGCAAAATTCGTCACCTCTCGTGCAAAACACGTCCACGACCTCATTTACATCTACCAATGGAGGTATGTGCCTTAAGAATTAAATCCGGCTGATGTGGCATCTGGGAGAGTATCGCAGGCCCTGAACAAGGAAATGTAACTCTGACCGCGTGTTTCGGGCTTCCCGTTGAATCCAGAAGAACAGCGGTTGAAGATGCTAACGTCATCGTTCTCATTGAAAGAGGACTGCGAGATTAGACGCACTGTTGCGGGCGCCACGAAGTCTAACTTTAATTTTTTGTTGGACCAACTGGTGCCGAGGTATTTTGGTGGGACTAACTTACTGCAGGCCGTCTCTTGGTTATCACATTATGTTAACCTCGTGTCCGTGGTGGTGTGCGCTAGATAGTGTGTCAATCACAGTGAGATCCTTTTGCGTGCCCGATATCAATTTATGTGGTCTCAAACTAATAAAGTTCGCGCAGGTGTGGGAGTTTGTAGAGTTTTCATTATTTTGTCATTATTTTGCTATTATCGGTGCCGATTTCCTGTCAAGATTTCCCCCTTTCCGATTCCATTAAAAACTCCAACATTTCATCAGTATGATCAACTGCCATCGTCGTTTCACACCACATTGTTCACATGTTCTCCAACCATTAACCGACCTCCTACATGGATCAACGAAAGGCTTTGTTTTCAATGCCCAAGCGCTACATGCCTTTAACACTGGCAAAAAAGCACTTAGCAAGACCATTGCCTTGTCTCATCTTAATACCGACCCTGATATTGGATAATTTCTCTCAACCAATGCTTCAGCAAACGCAGTGGGAGAAGTTCTCCAGCAACTTGTCAACGAGGAATTACAACCCCTCCCGTTTTTCTCACAAAAGATGTCTCATGCACAAGCTAATTATAGTACGTCTGGCAGGGGACTACTCGCGACATACCTGTCGATTCAGCATTTCAGGCATTTGTTAGAAGGTCGAGTGTTCACCGTTCTGACAGACCACAAACCGCTTGTCTACGCATTCAACTCCCCACCGGACAAACATCCCCCGTGAAATCCGTCATCTTGATTTCATAGCACAATTGACAGCGGACATTCGTCACATTCCGGGATCTGCCAACGTCGTCGCCGACGCCCTTTCCAGATCACATATTGATGCGGTTTCAACTTCTTCAGAGATAAGCCTAGAGAAACTGGCAGAAGCACAGCTGAACGAGGAGGAACCATCTCATCCAGAGACATTCGCATCTCTCCGCTTGTCCAAGGCTCCCCTTCCTCACTCTCATTCCACTACTCTGTGTGACGTATCTACTCTCAACCCACGACCGTTTGCTCCTACAATTTGTCGCAGACCCCTGTTCGACTTCCTACACTCGCTTTCACACCCCGGAGTACGCGCCACTCTCAAACACATTTCTCAACGTTACATATAGCCTAGTATGAACCAGGATGCACGCATTTAGGAAAAATCCTGTCTGCATTGCCAACGTAGCAAGATACATCATCATGTTGTCTACGCACCCCGTCATTTCCCCACAACGAGTTCTCGTTTCTCTCACATCCATTTAGATATTGTTGGTCCCCTATCTCCTTCCGATGGCAAGACATTTCTACTCACGTGTGTTGATCGTTTCACTCGTTGGTCGGTGGCTATTCCCATGTCAGACACCACTAGTGTTATAGCTGCCAGGACGTTATTGCTCCACTGGGTTGCTAACTTCGGTATACCTTCAGTAGTTACTATCGATAGAGGCGCGCAGTTCCAACGCCAACTCTTCCGTGATACGACGTGTATGCTTGGCTGCGAACACATTAAAACGACCGCATATCATCCCCCTTCGAATGGCCTAGTGGAACGTTTCCACCGACAGCTGAAGGCGTCATTAATCGCCCAATCTTCACAGCACAAATGGACGGAGTGCCTTCCACGTACCCTGTTAAGTATCAGATCAACCATCAAGGAAGACCTTGGAGACACTCCGGCAGATCTAGTCTATGGATCAAGTTTGCGACTACCCGGCGAATTGTTCCAAGATTCACATTATATAACTGATCCAATTCACTGCGTGCAAGACCTTCAAAGGCATGTGGAGAACATTAGCCCAATCCCTATGCGGAAGCACACATGGCCTAGTCGTATTCCCCGTGATTTACATGCATGTACCCATATGTTTGTTCGCTGTGACTTAGTAAAGCGTTCACTGCGACCTCCATAATCTGGACCATTCAGAGTAATATCACGCGATGACAAGTTCGTCACCATCGATCGAGCAGGGAAACGTGATACCGTCAGCATTGACCGACTGAAAGCGGCGTATGTGGACAGTGACTTTCTACAATCACCAAACAAATTAACACGTCAGTTTGCAACAAACCCTCCTCTCCCTACCACTCAGGCAGTTCCCACAATCCCAGTGGGCACATCTCCCAACATCCAGTTGCCACTTACGGACACCAACACATCCCTGCCACATTTAACCACTCGCACAGGTAGACATTAATTTGCCTACTCGTTTCCGTTAAATCGTTTCAGTTTTGTTAATTCTGCTTTTATGCGAGCAGCAACGCTTGCTTTAAATGCTCTGGGAGGGGAATATTGTAGAGTTTTCATTATTTTGTACTTCTTTTTGCTAACATTGCGTAACTGCTGCATAAAAACACATTGTACATTTTTGTTTGACCTGAGTAAAAACAACAACACAACACATTTTTTTGACTTGAGTGAAAACAACACAACACGTTTTCGAATAAACTTTGCTACATGCGCATACCGGTTTTTCCTACAACGCCGGTGGTTGCTATCCAGTTTAAAACACCCTATTTGTTGGATTAACTTTCAGCTCGGTTACTTCGCATCCTCAGCTACGCTAGGAACAATCCGAACACATTCCAGCATCATTGGACGCCTCACGAACATTGTTAATCTTTGGTGGGTCCAGTCCTTGACTTCAATCGTTATTTTTGTGTCGAGAATTATTGTATTCTACACATCTGTTCCACTACAAGCTCTCCAATGAGCTCAAGATCCTGAAGGTGTCCGCCACAAACGCTCGATGAGCATGTAGACTTGAAAGATTGCGGCCATTTTCGGTAGATGAAGCACTGGGCCTTGACGGCGGAACTCGACCAGGGAATGTAGACAGTACGAACCTGATGGTCATTCGCTGTCACGGTGTCGTCACAAGCCCGTTGATACGTCACCAATGGGAATCCGAAGGGCACATGGGTGCCTCGCACGTGCTTGCAAGCACTAGAAGACCGTTTTGGATTTGAAAAGTGATGGATTTCGCCAAACGGGTGTGATATGTGTGCTGTCACGGTAACAGCGTTTCTGCCAAACCGCTCTCTCGATTCCAGTTAATCAATCCCATCAATCAGATCGTTGACAGACGATTACCCATTCAGGTACAGCGGGTTGGATTATTTTGGTCCATTCAGGGCGCGTGTAGGACGAAACGAAGTCATACTTTATGGCTGCACATTTATCTGCTTGCAGATTAAAGCAACTCACATGGAAGTAACCCGTTCTATATCTACGGACTCCTTTCTGGTGACTTTAGTGCAATTTTTGGGAGGGAGGACGGGGTACGCCTGGGGTTATTTACAGTGACAACGGTTTCAACTTTATGGGAGCCGTCTTGGAGCTAAAACGAAGGTTGCGACACTTGGACCAAGGTACGTTAAGAGATAGGTTATCGAATCGAGGGGTTGATTGGTATTTCAATCCCACGGGCGCGAATCATCTGGGCGGGGCTTCGGATAGCCTGAACCAGGCAATGAGACGAGTGCCGACGTCGGTAACACAACGGCAGGTGAGGAATGTAGAGCTGACAGAATCGTCAAAAAACGGACCGCTCACGCCGGCTTATGACGATCCAGATAATTCACAAGTACTTCATCTCGGTAATTTGCTCTTAGTTCTCCCGAATGTAGGTCTGATAACACATAGGGTAGCTTTCCATGAACGTTTCACAAGGGGCTGGAAACAGCCACAACACTCACCTTTTGGGTTTTGGAGACGATGGTGGCGTGAATATCTACCCCAGTTACAGATTACATCTAGGTGGTTGAAGTCTTCTCGCGATCTTCAGGTAAGCGCTGTAGTGCTTCTTCACGTAAAGGCCTCCAGGAGGTGTTTGGCCCTATGAGGTAACCACCGAGGTATTTTCTGGTGAGGACGAACACCTAGGCCAGGTGTCAGTAAGAACTTCAGACGGAAGTGTAAGACGGGGCACCGGGTCATTTTGTTTCCTAGGGACGCTCATAGAGTTACACTAGGTTGTTACGCCTAGGTGTAGTGCCCAGCGAACATGTGGCTTCTACAAGGATCCCGGCTGCAACCGAGTTTTCCCGCTTCGTTGTCCTGTGCTCATGGTTCTGTGTACGCCTAATATAGGAGGCCTGCCATGAGCACACTGCCACCTTCTTCGGTCGTGCGACTAATTGCACACAACGAATACTCGCTCTTTTCTCAACGGCTGATTTGTTATTGTGTTGGGCAACTCAAAATTCGATTTAAATTCCCTCGCTGTTATTGTTTATTAATATTTTTGTCTTATTGGTGCCCTGAGAATCAAATAATTGCATACGTTTACTGTTATTCGTCACTGAATTACATACTGATCGGAATTTTTGGGTAACATTGCGTCTGCTTCTGTATCTGTTTTGTGTGGCATATTGCTCATTCCTTATGACAGTGACCCGAGTTAGATTCGATAGTGTCGGGGCTCAACAACCACTCACTGAGGTGGTGAGCGTTTGCGACCGCTACAGATGCAAAATTTTCGCACAAAACGGCATGCACTGCTACCAGTGACAAAGGTAGCAACAACCTAAATGCACTGGCCTCGATGGACACCAGTGCAAAAATCTTGTTCGTTCAGCCCTGAACTTCATATGCGTGAGCTGCAGGTTCGACGAAAGTCAAGGTGCCGCTTCGCCGCTGAGTAGTCACACATGCGTCACCAAAAGTGGAGCGACGCAGATGACCTGCGGCTGTAAATACAGAACTCCTCTTAGCACAGTTTGTCTTTCCATTTCTTCCGTGGGGAGTAGGCTGGAGGAATACCAACGGGCCTTGTCAGAAGTGAAATGGGAACTTCAGTCTGTAAATGAATACATAGCGGTCGCCCTCCCCGGGGTTGCAGACACCAAGAAAGCATTGGCCTGTCAACTACCCAAATAGAGGGGGCAGCAGCCAACATGAAAAAACTCTCAGAGATGGGAGGTAGGTCAATTTTCCTCAGCGTCCTATCCAACCAAACTTGCCCAGTTAGTCCTGGCTTCGTCATTCCCTCGGACGTTTCCAACCTTGTACTGGCAAGCAGGCTCTGCGCTAAGACAACCAAAATGTCACTGGGCCTTTTGGTAACATTGCCAACTACGCTTATTACTGGGACTGTGGTGGAAAAACAGCGACTTTGAAATCCCCCAACGCCCACTTGGAAGGCATGTCTTTCGATCGCTCTCTGCAAGAGAAAGCAAGACGCGAGCAGCGGAGTAAAACCTAGTCACCAATCATGGCAAGCCGGAAACTATAGCTTGAGGTTAGGGTCGTAGTCTCTGTTGCAGTGGTACCCACTCAGACCTATGTACCAGTGGAGGAAGGCAGGGATGCCGTTTTCGTAGTCGCCATCCAAACTACTGACCACCCGGGCGCGAGCACCACTGAAGACATCGTACCAAGATATTTTCGTTTGCCGAGAAACATCTTAGGTCACTATCATGATCTAATCGACTGCTATTTAACTTGCACATACAGGATGTTTTGTGGCGCAAACGAGATCCCCGTAACCGTGTGGGGCGATTGTTGTTTGCTTTCTGGCATTCTGACTGCCACTACCGTTAAGTTTCATTATCGGTAGGTCTTTCAATTTGGCGCCCACCTATCTTCAACCTTCAGATTCTCACCCCAAAATTTCCAAAGTTTGATGAATTGTATGAACAGAAAATATTGAGGACACGCCCGAGTAAGCCGGTTGCAGTATATATATTACACCTTCAGTCTTTCCCCACTGTAGGAACCTGGCTGCTCGCCATGTGCCACCTCATAGTTATATCCGGGAAAGGGAAATCCCGCGAACCAACTCGTCAAACTGTTTCCCAGGCAATTGTGTCGTTCACCGGTATGGTGTTTCAAGGCCGGAACGAGTTGGAAACGGCCATTTAGGCGCGAAAAGAGATTCTTCAAATTTTTCATGAAATATTAAAACGCATATTGTTGGACAAATATATAGATTTTATCGAGTATAACGGTTGTGTTGCAATGAGAAAAATTAGCTGTATCTAAAAAGTACCCATATTTGCACTTTTGTTGAAAAAATGGTGTCACCCTTTTTTTCGATAAAAGCATAATGTTGACTTTCCTAATCGATGTTACCTTCTGAAAATGCTTCCATTGGAATTTTTGTGGTGAAATACGTCTGTCTCCCCCGCGGAAACGGTCAGTTTTGCGCGGTTTTGGCGACATGATAAATTTTGTAATTTTCGACCACGTTGTGTCCACATTGCATTGTACACGGAATACCACAGTAATTCCTAACGAGAACTACGTCGCCACGGTTGGTGCTTAGTTACATATCAGAATTATATAGCCAGCCTGTTTCCCTGATAGTATTTCTGGTGGAAAACGGTCCACGTTTTCACCTGGTTGTTTCTACTTACAGTGTGGTGTAAACATGCGTAACACGTCCCACCCTATCATTAATAACCTGCGTATTGTTTTGTTTGTTGCTTATTGATCATGCTTCAATGTAGCTGGCCATGTGTACGCGAGCCAGTGCTCACTTATCCGACGGGAAATGACCAACTTCGATGCTCGTTATTTATCCCACGAAAACATTGATTCCCACTTCTACCGTTTCAGCTACAACGCTTCTATATTCGGAACATGGATGCTTATGATTCCAATGACTGTTGGACTATGCTTTCGCCGGCTGCATACTTTACTGACAACTGCCGATATGTTATCTCTGTTTTTTCCGGAAGTGATGGATTTCTCTATAACTCATCCTAAACGGTCCCAATACAAGTTCACTTTGATTTCTCCAGTGTTATTCTTTTAAAACGTTGTTGATAGCTTAAGTCAACTGGACGGAGCAACTACCAGCGTGAATCTATGCGGCATACTTAGGCGTTGATAATAGCTTAAGTCAACTGGACGGAGCAACTACCAGCGTGAATATATCCTTTGTACTTAGGTGTTGACAATAGCTTAAGTCAACTGGACGGAGCAACTACCAGCGTGGATATGTGCCAAGTATCTATCGCTGTGCAGGAAAGTGTCCCAGCCAGTTTGACAGTAAACCGAATCGAATGTGATTGTTACCATATACCCCGAACGCTTCAAATGCAGGTTTTTTATCGCTTCCTGGATGTGTTAGTTCTGCAAATTGTTCATCGTAAAAGTGATTCTGAAGGAACAGCTACTGGTGTGGACATATACTGCATGCTCAGACGCTGATCATAACTGAAGTCAATCGGATGTAACAGGTACTAATGTGAACCTATACTGCATTCTGAGACGTTCTTCATAGCCTAAGCGAGTCGAATTAGAAGAGCCCCTAGTGTGAATTCATGCTGCATTCTGAGAAGTTGTTCATAAGTTAAGTCAATCGGGTGGAGAAGCTACTAGGGCTGAGGCGTTCTTCATATGCCAAGTGAATCATGTTGGAAGTAGCCAAAAGTGTGAACGCATGCTGTATTCTCAGACGTCGTTGATAGTCTATGCCAATCTGATGGAGAAGCTACTAGTGTGACCGAATACCACATGCTGAGAAGTTATTCATAGCTCCACTGGATCGGGTTGAACCAGCTACTCCTTCATTTGATGTCTCTGATGACAACACTGTTCTTGCCAACCTAGGCAATTTCCTAGGTCAACAAAACTTTATTCATCTGCTTATAATGGGCGACTTCAATGCACTGAAAATAAACTGGGCGTCAGTTTCCCAACGGGAATGTGAGATCGGATTCTCGATCTACTTCTCGACACTGGTGCGGTGGAGAGCATGGACACAGCATATCAACGCCCCAACGCAGCATCGCTATGGCCAGACTCCTACTCTGCTCGACTTAGTCATTGTTATTGAGAGCCACCCGGTAGACAGAATGATCAACAAACAGCCACTTGGAAAAAGTGGACACTTCTTGCTCATCTTTGATCTTATCTGTTACTGGTTACAACACCCGGTAAGGAAGTCCACAATTCGGAGCTTCAATCAGGCTGATTTTAAAGGCCTGAGAAGTCAATTAGTTTCATTTTTTTCTGACTATGGCTCCCTGGACCAAAACTGCTGCGCAATTCAGGGCGCAGTTGAGAAAGCGGGCTACTCACTTGTGCCACACAAACCGTGCACTTTCTCTTCTGGGCCACCTCTTCCGCGCAGTTAACGTCATATCCTTTAGGACCGTTCCAAATTATTAGCAAAGCATAAGATTACGGGAATTCCGGAGGGATTAAATGCGTTCCACACCGTTCGAACTAGGTGTGAACGGGAAATCCGTGGGCACACCAAACACATGCAAATAAAAGTCCTCCTCAAAGCCAGCGAGAACAAACACTTCCTATTTAAGCATATACGACGAATAAGAGGGAATAAACCTTCGGCACTCACTTTGCGACTGCCTGACAGGGAGACTTCGCCCGACTCCTTGGTTATGACCGAGTTATTTAGAGGATAATACTCGGCAGTCTACAACATCGCACTACCAGACTGGTACCCTATCCTTTCACTGTAGAAGTTCCAGCAATCACTCGTTACCGCTGAGTTTCCTATGCTGGATTTTGAGGACCTTTAATTTAGTGTGAATTCATGTAGTTCAACGGGTCCTGATAAGATCCATCCCGGAATTCTCAAAGAAGCGGCCGCTAGTCTGGCAGAACCCTTTTATAGGCTGTTTAAACAGACACTACAGACTGGCATTCTCCCCAGCCCATGGAAACAAGCGACGGTCAGGCCAATATTCAAAACGAGTGATGGGCACTCCCCGACTAGCTGTCGACCAATCAGCCTCACTAGCATTCCGTGCAAGATAATGCAGCGAATTTAATGGGGACGAAAACTCAGGGGGAAAACGTGAACCATATACTTGATGAGTGCGGGAATTTGTACACAACACCTCCGCTTTTTTCAACACAGATTGTAGCCTTCGGTTTTCACGTGTTATGTGTGTCCATCAGGATGATTAACACCGTGTATCCGATGAAGACTTTATCATCATGTTGTTCATCGTGTCTGATATCTGCAAGAAAACCATGAACGCATATATGAGTGAACTTACTTTGCTCAATTATATAAAGAGGATAATCGTTCCAGGTTATGTTGATTCGCGCTTTCTTCGGTCCGTGTGCAACGGTACGCTGTCAGCGGACTGGCCTAAGTATACATCCTCTGTGGGCGGTGTGCGCCACTTGCTTCCCATAATCACTGGGGGAGTGCGAACAACGGCTGAATTGGGGGGAAATGACAAAAATAAGGAATGGAACCCTGCACCTACCAGGCGACTAAGGTTGAAGCTGCTTGCCACAGAATGGACAATCGTTTGTCTGACACTTGGATAAACTTGGAGTGAAAAACCAGCTGATCGGCATCATGAATGCTAGTCGTAGAACGTGAG
>LUCH01018281.1:0-16114 GCA_013368495.1 Paragonimus heterotremus
CAATGGTAATCAATGCTCGCCATCCGGCCCTGTGTGTATGCATGAACTGTTGACTCACGTAGTTCGTCTTCCCTGAGACTGATAACAGTCCTTGTTTTGTGTCAACCCAGTTGTTGATTGTTTCTATTGTTGTTGCTATCCGTATGTCCTATATATTCCAATGTTTTACGTTCGTGACTGAAGACAGTAGGCGAAATGTTAACATGTCGCGACGCATGTCTTCTATCGTTATAGGTGAACTTAAATGAAAGTTTCAGACCGGTTTTTAAAGTAAGCTAACTTTTCACCTCTCGTTGGGCTCAGTGACAAAGCTTATTCGCACTCCATGAAATAGTTGGACTCCAGTTCGTGAGGTTGTGGTGCAAGACTGTGAACAACTGTGCGATAAACCTCACAGATTTTCGCCGAGTAATGAAATATAACTCTTCGGCCACAAACGCTTATCAATATCGTATTGTTTACCTGGCCGTATTGTGAATCTCATACAGTTTTCAATTGTGTTTATGGAACAGGCGGATTAACAGATAACACCGTACTATAATTACACCACGGCCGTCTGCTTGAAATAGATGAAGCGTTTGAACAAGGGCGATATTACTCGTGGAGCTGCAGTTACCACAATCCGTTAATAATTCTCATTCTGGCTACCATCGATTATAGTTATTTATAAAGTAAACCGTCCTCATCAAACAAACTACGCCAATGCACGCTTGAACAACCACTGTTGCTTAATTTTTGCTCTGCTGTATGGCTTAAGGTATTTGTTAATCAAAGATAAACACTAGATAAGTTGAAAAACAGATTCAAATATGACAAATTTGACAGTCAATCAGAATTTTTAACAAGCTGTTTTCAAAAAGTAACACTAAACTGAACGTTAATTTTTGTTAGGGGTCACTAACAGTGCATATCTTTAACACCAAACTGGATGTGAACTTCGACCAATTCTCTCGTAAGGCGAATGCGCCAGTGATCATAATTTAAGTAGTATTGAATCATTATAGCCGAAATCTTAGCCACATTCCCTTGCAGTCAGACACTCAATTTGCTACCTGCTATCAAGATACGTAATTTTGCTTCAGCGCTGTATAGAACCGTTTTACCTTGTTCAGTTCCACATACAACAGGCCCAGGTTAATTTTGTTAGGATGCACACACCGTTTATTAGTAGGTTGCTAGGTAAGCTAACGGTGAAACCAAAATTACGAACACTGAACTAGCTGTCTTGATTCAGTGAATTACCTTTCCACTTTGAACTCAAATAAATATATTGTTTCTAAAGCAGCTTAGCTGTAATATTGGCAGACTTTTCTCAACAACGAGAATAAACTGAGATGAAACGGAAAAGTTTAAGTGGCATTATTTTCAACATAACGACTGTTGGCATCAAATGTTTTTCAACATTCTGTTCATTGGTATGAATCTTCAAACAGATTCATCATCATGAAGTGTCAAGTACAATATATGACTTCGAGTCTACCGTCCAAATTGTTCAAGATCGATCATTAGGCTGTTACCATCCGACAGATTTGTCGCCAGTGCGACTAATAAACTTCTATCGCCTGTTACTATGTAGCTAATTTTGGTAGCCAAGCCAAGCTACCATCACAATACATGCCTCAAATGTTTAATGACTCATTTACGTAACATTCGGAAACGTTTATAGGGGTAAAAATTAGTAACAGTCTGCGCATCTTTGATTTGGGTATTACTTAAAAGAGAACAAAAATAAAATGCCACATCCAAGATTTGTTGTACAAGATGGGCAGCCTTCCATAACGGTATCACTTGAACAACATGTCATTTCCAAGCGTGGAATACAACCAAAAATTAAATATCATAGCTATTTGAAATTCGTTCAATTAGAACATTTCTGCGAAACCAGTCATCAAATGGGTGCAGTGAAAATCTGCTCATAGCTCAGTTTTGAAAATCAAAATAACTAGATTTCCAATCCGACAGTAAAGGGTTCGCTTGTTTGCTGAGCTTGGTAGCTCATTAGCTTTCATAGACAGCCGTGGTAAAGCCATCCGTCCTTATATCTGTGCACACATTAACAAACACTTCAATGTAATACAACAGTTCAGTACTCGCTATTCTCTGTCCAACATTCGCGCTTGCTAAACAAAACCTAAATTAGCCATTTATGAAGAAATTTTAGGAAATAATATGTTCTTCTGGTAACCCAAGGAAGAGATCTGACGTTACAGGTTGGTAAAACGGCCAACATTTACCTGTAAAGGTTCTGACAGAGTTTGTGGTGACTTCAGTTTCGTTTGTTCTGGTTAAGCTCATAGCTGGCAATAACCGTCGGAGAGAAACACTGTGTAAATCTTACAAGGTTGTTACAGATCACATCAATACATCCTTAAAAATGATAGCAGTGCAAAATTTAATAAGATGTACGTGAAAGTTCAGAAAATAATCACATGTGGTTATGTGTGCATGTCACTCAGAGTAACATTTAGACGATTTCTTTCTTACTACTATCGGAAGAGACTTGGAAATTACTTACATATTGTCACGAACGATACAAAATAAACTGACTGTTATGGACTTATCACGGCCACGTGAGAAACAGATGATATAAACTCAGGTCCTCATTGTGTATTCCCCAGGTACCCAATTTGTTCATCAGAATCTCCACCAAAAAAGATGGGTTTGGAAGTAGTGAAAAATAATTCGTAGTAATTTGTCAGTTGGATATCTCAAGACGGGTTATTGTTACCGTATTTCTGACGTTCCAGTTACTTTGGATAGGCCTTGTTACGATGGTGTTTGAACTAAATAAAATGGGAATTAGAATTAACCGAGGCGTACGCTCAATTTTACACCAAGCCAGGCAGTCAGACTGTAAACGGTTCATTAGCAAATAAGGTGAAACCATTTACGTGACTTAATCCTTTACCTCTATACAATGTAGTCCATTGCGGACGAAATCACCCAAAATTGTTATAGTTCATTGTTTATCCTAGACCGCAGGTTGGATAGAACCAATGGTTCATGTTCCATTCAGTTAATATAACATATGTTCACGCTCACTCAAGCATACGTGGAAAATATAATAACATCTTGATTCGTCCTCGAGTGTTAGAAAAAATAATTGCTCGATGAATTCAAAAAGGTATATATTTGCCGATTGTACCCTATGTTGATTGATCAGTGTGATGTTAATTCATTCGTACCAAAAGATAGTGCCTATGTGACATCCTCGGATAACATGATTTAAGGATCCTGAAGATGCTCAAAATCCTTCCCCCTACATGTCTTATACACATGCTGCGTAAGTTTTGATTCGCTTTCGTAGTTGTTCTGTTCAAATATGCAACGCATTGTATCATAAAGATTTTACAGTCTTCTGGACATTTTGTTCGCGTGTTTAAAGAAATACATACCGCAAGGACACTTGTTTCAAGCAAAGGTAAACGTCTTTTGTGAGAGGTATTTGGTTTATCAAGCTTTTATGCTCCAGTGGATTACTTGCTTTTCGTTTTGTCGTTTGTTATACTCAAACCCCACTTATCGCCGTTGCTTTCAAACCGGATTAGGAACGCATAACTGGCCCATTTCTGTTATCTCGGAAATATGCCGCTTGTTGGTTCCCTCTTCGCTAGTTTCTAATTGATTCATATTGAAAACAAGCTCCAGCTTGGGAAAAAAATAATCATAATAAATCTACCTCAAAATTTAACTACCTTGTTGTGGTAGACTTGGCAAACTGGTCTGAAGTATTGCAGATACACATCCTGTCCATGTTAATTAGAAAGCAAACAGGACATGTCCTATTCCAGCATACTACTAACAAGCCTAGGTTATTCGATCCTTTGTCGTGTATTCTTCAACCCGAAGGTAACCTCAGCTTCGTTATCGATTATGGTTCGGAATCGGTTTTAAGTTGCTTCCACTGGACATTCTGTCTTTCTTCTCACCCATCTGAATCGTACTCACGGTCATGCTTACAACAGTTATCTGATACTTAGTTCAACTTGAGACCGTTCTGTTTGCCTTTTTCAGATGTATCTTACGTATTGCTGTTTAGTGGTATGCACATTTTAAACCAAATTATCGTCCGTTCTTAACAACAACATGGGGGCCAGTAATTGCAATCTGAAATACGACTCAGTTTATGCACTAATAGTGTCCTTCGCTCAATCGCTAAAACACAACCAAAAATTGCTTCATACGTCGATAACGTAGAAACTGGACTTATGCTTGACCGTCGTCACTTGTCGATGCAACATGTGCCTGGATTGTAAGACACTAATCAAAATCAACTGAAAGCCTCAACAACAGCACAATCAATGTTGCCCGCAGTTTGTTCGGACATACAACTCAAGCTCTTGTAGACCTTTACGTTGAAAAGACACCACCGCTGATATTGAGTGATAATCAGCCACATCGATCCTATTCAAAAATTTCAACTCCCGAAGGGTGTTATACATTATCTGGTGAGTATGGCAGCAGATTTACGTTAATCGTGCTTTCGGCTCGCAAGATTTTAATTCGTCTCGTAGAAAAGGCCTTCAAAAAACTAGATTTTTGTGATTCCTTAACTGCAAATCTTGCGGTAGTTTCTTTGAACTGACTTCTATTCTCCCCATTGCCAATGCCACAAATCCCACAGAGTGATGCAACTAGCTCTGGCATTTGCTAAAGCAATCTATCTACCATTAAATAGGTCAAAGATTATATGAGTTTAATACACAAATCGTTTAACCCGAGTAAACTTCGGTCGGGTAAAAGTCCAATTGTACTGTCTTTTCTCCAAACTGTTGGAAAATTACCTAAATACCTTGTAAACTAAGGCTATCGCATGTTGAAACAGTGCGTCATATCTGATAAACACGCTACTTCACACATTCAGATTTTCACGGCAAAGTTCAGTGATGTACAAATATTCCAGTACATTCACCTGGGTAATCTCATCATCATCATCATAACAGCCATGAGCCTGACCAAAAGGTACTGTGGCTCGGGCTGCAGCTCACCTCAACAGTGACGTGGAATATCCTAGAAGAAGGCGTCACTAAGAAGGTTGAACATTGTCAAAAAAAAAGACTAAGCGGATGAAAGAGAAATGGTATGGATACACGAACGCCATTGACTGCGATATTTCGCCATCTCGGACAGCGTCTCTAATCAGTGGTTTGAGTGATCACGAGGACCCTATCCAGGCAGGCGACACCTACCCACTTTGATCAATGGAGCAGTCAAGTTCTTTATATTTCGTGACCACGTTGTTGGTTGACCACCATGCCGTTTTACTCAACTGTTGGTGATCTCAGAATATAAAGCCCAGTACGGTCAACGATCAGATGACATAAGGAGTGCGTGAATCAACCAACGCAAGCTGTGCACCGTGGTTAATTGACCAATAGATCGCGCATCCCGAGCATTCCGGAATACGCGTCGACGAACTGCCACATTGCTCACGCGATCAGTCCACTTAATATGGGCCGATTGGCGAAGACAACGATGGTCAAACACAGCAAGCCTGTTGAATTCTTCTTTGTGAACAGGCCATGTTTCCGAACCATAGAGCAAAATGGAACGCACACAGGCATTATATACCCTTCCTTTTAGCAGTGGCCCGAACGTCTTTTCAACACCAAAGATGACACAGCGTGGCAAAGGCAACTCGTGTCTTTGCCATCCTCGCGAATATCTCATCAGCAATATTACATGCTGACGAGATAGCGCTACTCGAGTATGTGAAACTGTTCACAGTCTCAAGCGAATTACCTGCAATGAAGAAAGTAGGAGTGGAAATGCCCCAGTCTTGAAGTAACACTTTGCACTTTGAAGGTGCAAAACGCATTCCATACAAACCAGCTCGGTCGCTCAACCTGTCCACCATACGTGTTTCAGGCAGAGGAGCTAAGCAAGAAAATGTCGTCCGCGTACTCCAAATCGGTCAACCGAGCGCTAGGAAGCCCAACACTAAGCCCACTGGATTCCCGAACCGCACCCTCCAGAATGTCGTTCATGACAAAATTGTACAGGAAGGGGGAAATCGGACACCCCTGATGAACACCACTAGAAGTGATGAACGCTCGAGACAGTTGTCCATAAACCCTCACCCTGCTTGCAGAGTGAGCGTAGAGTGATCGCAACAGATTCACGCATTTTTCTGGTACTCCCTTGCGAAGGAGACAGCTTCAGAGAACGTTACGAGCAACTGAATCGGAATCAGTGTTTAGGTCCAAAACACCATGAATGTCGGCTGTCTGTAACAGTATCGATGTTCCACGATCCGTCGCAAGGTAAAAATATGATCGATGCACCCCCAACCGGATCGGAACCCTGCCTGTTCTCCGTGTATCTGGCTTTCTCTGGGCTTAGTGAGCCGACGTAAAATGAGACCAGTGAGTAACTTGGACGCAATTGACACCAAACTGATGCATCTGTGGTTGTCACATAGACCTCGAGCCTCCTTTGTGAAAACGGGAATGACTGTTGATTAACACCAATCACGAGGCACCTCTTCAGTCTCCCAGATCGTCTGGGGGAGTTTTGTCAGTTCCGATATCAACTTCTCCCCACCATCCTTGAAGAGAGAAGGAGAGAAGAGGTCTGGTCCAGGACTATTATTACGTTTCAATAGCTCGAGCTCCAGGACCACATCTGCTTCCGACGGAGGACCGTCTGGAACGCAATAACTGACCAATCGGGTCCCGTCGTCCACATGGTTTGGTTGAGGTCAGTTGAACTGTTCTTCAAAATGTTCAGCCCACCTATCAAGTCGGCGATTGACTGGTAATAAGTGAACCATCTTTTTCACATGTGGTTTCAATTACACCGACTCGACGGCCAGTACAACCACAGATCAGGGAGAAAAGCTTTCTGCTATTTCCAGATAAAGGGACTTTTTCCATCTCTTTAGATTGGTCCACCAAGTAGTGCTCACGGTTTTTGCGCAAACTTTTAGTCAGCATGCTGTATGCCCATAAGATCGTGCCTCACTAATTAAGTACTCCTATGCGGTCAGTAGTGCGACATACAATCCTATGAGTGCTTTTGTCTGACTGCTCCCCTCTGGTCTGTCTGACAAGGTTGCACCTTGAAGGACCGGAGTCCAAATCAGCATAGCCCGCCGGATCAGAACAGTACACAAGCCCGACCACCTCGCCAAAGTAGCAGTATGGGTAATCTATGGCATCAGATTCAGGTCATCAAGATATACCGGCGAAAACAATCCGACCTGTTCCAAATCCTAACTGGTAATGCTACGTCAAAAAACACTGTACGACGATTTCGCAGTTTTATTCACTGTATAACACGGAGTTTATATTCTACATCTACAGATATTAACCAGATGCTATTCGGTGAATCAGATACATACGAGGTGATTGATAGTAAGCAGCACAGGCTAACCCTTATATGGTTCCTGGATAAACATGTTCATAACGCAACGTTTGATAGCTGCTCAAGAAGAGTTAAACAATTTTTTGGTTCCCACATGATGGTCTCCAATTTTTGCAAAGTTCACTTTTATCTGTTACCTCATTAAGAGAGACAACTACCACTTATGATTGATTGCGCGTTGCGGTGGGCCAGAAAGCTCTAAAACTACCCGCTTCATTGTGGTATCGATCGTAGTGTTGAGATGTATATGGCAGGTATCGAATCGTTTGACCACAATAAGGACATGTTACCCGTATATTCGTATTACGTACCAAAAACAGCACAACCGTGAGTGCATCAACGTTTCTGTAGTTCTTTTTTCTCAGCAGTACGACCGAGTACTTTGAAAGTCACTTGAGCTGATTTTGTGCTAAGTTAATTACGTAATGTTAACTGATACGTTTCTAGCTGCTTGTTTGATCGTTTGTCACTTCTGACACGCCATTCGCGGACACTCATCCTTGACCATTGGCCACCACCAATTATAACTTTCACGTTCCACATCCAGTCCATTTGACTTCTATCCAACACTTAGAACTCATTCCCCACTTCTGTCAGACAAACGCCACGTGGCACCGCCGAGAATATTGTGTACATTTTCCAAAACAATCACGTTATTGGCCCATAAAGACGGCGTAGGCTATAGCTACATGGTCGTAGTCTATGAGCGCAGTAAGCTACACAAGGCATCATAAGTTTACATCTACATTAACCGGAACGATTAGAATAAATTCCTGCCTATTTTCTCCAAAACAAGTTTCAAGAAGCCGTTTGATAATGCCATACACCATATATGGTGTAGTGCCTTATACGGTCCTGATACTTAAGCTGGCAATTTAGGTCCCTTCGAACATATCAGATATATGACTGTAAATAGTTTCGCTACAAATTGCATATTGAGAGGGGGAGGAGTAGAAATGCTTCGGCAATTTAAAAAATATATTCACGGTAACAGGTAGGTAAATCGTCAACGTACCAAAATTATTTGAAACGGCAGTTTAAACAAATATGTTTACGCCAATCGACTTGCAAACTAAGTGACTCCCAACGAATGTAAACTAAAGTTTCTTAAGATATGCACAACATTCTTTTATTTTTATATACAGTTTGCATCATTTTTTTCCTGAACAAAATGAACACTTGTTTGAATAGATCAGGGGCATTTCAAACGCTTTACGGGGTTTATATAAGACCGCTCCTGGAGTATGCGAATCAGGTCGTGTATACCGGCATGAGGAAAGACATATTAGCTATCGAGCGCATCCAGCGTGAGGCCATCAAATTAGTCACGGACCTAAGAAATGTCGCGTACGAGTCCCGACTTGAAATTATTGATCTATATCCACTTGAATTTCGACGACCCCGCGATGATTTAATTCTTACCCACTTCCTCTTCAGAGTAGGTATCGTTGAACAGTTCTTCATCGCAGCAAATAATGACGGCCGATGAGGACATAATAAAAAGCTTTTCAAGATTCTTCCTTGGACCTTCCTTAGGCAGCGTTTCTTTACTTACAGGGTTATTAACCTTTTGAACAGTCCTTCTCCTGAGATCGTTAGCAGCTCTTCTAGCCATCGGTTTAAAACATTACTTGACTCTCATTTTTAAAAACTCTCGAAAACTCTATTATGCAATTAATCTGACTTTGTCTCTGGTATTTACTGTCATCCACAAGAGCGGAGCTATACCTTGTCTTCAATTACCGCCTTTCATATCAACAGACGCCCGCTTGACGCTGACTACGTATAACTGACTGGACCCAGGAACCTTCAGCCCCTGCTTCGAACTCGCGTAACAATCGCTGAATCACTGAAGCCTTCTCAGCAATACACTTATGTTGCGCGCGTCCCGTCTCCTTGGTGTTCATGTTTCACACAAATTGGTATTTCCTATAGTGCGCCATTCAGGGGATGAATCTTGAACTGACAATTGGCATTTATCTTTGTATAAGGTTAGTCGCCTACAGGTTATTATATTGTCCACTGCTTATAATTATGTTTCGTAATGCACTTTTGTACGTTTTTGAATATACCGTTTTGTTAACTTCATCTGTATACCTGTTTAAAATCATCCTCATCAATTTTTGAATCTAATTGTCAACATGAGTAAACGGAAGTTACCGCGCACCTTCTCTATCATCTTCATTTGCGTCGATTTTTCGGCTGCTAAAGTGATTGGACGGTGAAATATTTTAGCACGGCGCATTGGATAATCTGTCGACGTTCAACGCTCATCATCTCGCACCTCGTGTGGAATTATCTGTACTTCGTGTTCCAGACCTCATCTCTAACGCTGCCTTTCTTCCTTGTGGTGGTTCACTCAGTCCAATGCACCTTGACCTATCGGTGAGTCGTCCATATTTCATTGACAGATCTTCTGTTTATTTGTAAGATTATCTTTGTACATATCCGTTCTTTGGTGCCGCCATATTTTTGGTCATTTTTCTCACTTGATTGATGAGGTGACTACACTACCGATAGAGTTCTGTCTGCGGGCACAACTGATGAAGAACCACACCGGCCCGCCTTTTAGAACAGTCAGATCTAAAGCTTTCAGTGTTACAACCGTAAGAATGGACCCCTTCGTGTTTCGGAAAGTAAGCTCAATTTAGTACTAGGTGCGAACTGACTAACACAAGTTTGGCGCCGTAAAACATCACGACCATAGGCGTGCCTTGGTTCTAGATATCACCAACCTGTACGCATCTGTGTCCACCTGGCTGGAGCATTATTTTTCATACTTACAATTCCTCCCGTTATCCTGAATGATTCCGTCGGGTTCCCTCTCAACCTTTTCCCCTTAAGGTAGTAATGGGTAAGTCGCTGCAGCCAATCGTTATAACCCGGCTGTTTCGCAAACTCATTACCCGGGTTGCCGGAAACCGTACACTTTCCATTAACCGTATGCTCGTCAAGGCTGAGTGACCATAATTGTACACAATATTGCAGGTACGACCTTATTAAGGCCCCGAATAGTAGAATGAAACATTGCCTTTCTGGGTAGCAATATCCCTCTCACCTAGACAAGGTGCATCCAACAAACGTTGCGACCTCCTGACACTGCCCAGTAATCATAAAAATCACCACTCACTAGCGCCGCTGATTCCACCATCTCGGTGGCACTTGTCACTGATTACCTCCATTATGGCTGTTGAAATACCACGGTTGTTCTTCCGATGAATGGCAATTTCGACAAATTATTGAGGGTCAATACTATTATCGTGTTCACAAGCAGTTGGTCTTTTGTCTGTGCTCTTAGTTGCATTGACAACTTATCGCCTCGTTACTACGTGTCTCGTTTTTTCCTGTGTAATTGAAGTGTTGGCCTGGAACTGCGTAACTCAAGCATATTAAATATCGGGGTTTGTTGCCTATTCCTTTTCCAAAGTTTTCTGATATGACTTTGTGTCTTTGAACCATACTGGTAAAAGCTCCTTTATACTGCAGTCCATTTAGGGCCAGAATCAGCTCCTCAGTGGGCTTAAAATTTAATATACCTTCGCCGCATCAATGACGTGACTAGTCGAGATCCAGCTTGTCGATCGACGTTGTGAGTAGACCAACCGTAGCTCAACGAATCGGTAGGCGTCCTGAAGTACAGGTTTTACCTGGTTGCTATTAACAGCAGATTTTAGCAGTCAGTGCAAATAAACAGCTGATGCCTTATCAAAGGCCCCATAATATCTTCATATCGTCAGCGAATATGAAGCCAAAAACTCTCAACTCAACCGACAGCATTCAATCGATTAGGTCCCGTCAGATTTCACCGGGCATAGTTTGTAGTGATTCAACAAGTTCAGCGATCAATACACGGGTTCGTGTTTTAAACTCGTATACCTAGATCCGGTGAGTTTGTTTTATATTCGGTATATGTCTTTTGATAGAAAAAGCAGGGTTTGAAAACAGGGTCTAGTACTGCGTGTCCTAATTACACTGAACCATGAGGAGTGAATGCGGTTACTTGACTACCAGTGTGCTAAAGTGTTGGAAGCGAAACGAGGCTCTTGGCTCAGCTGCAAATCAGTAGTGTGAGATGTCAGCGAACAACTCTCCCCATACTTCTGTGGAAAGTGGGCTTTGTCAAGGGATGGTCTAGCGACGGTCATCTAGGGTTTCTTGTCATGACACCACTTACAGGTACTGGCTATCAAGTTGGGTAACTGCTTATTGAAGACCACGCTAGAGGAAAGTGTTTGAGTACCACGTTACCTCGAAACCGTCGATGTTCAAGTGGGTAAAGTTCAAGAACATCGAGTCAATATCCACAGTATATATTGCTTAGATCTTTGATCAAGTTATTAGCTGTCTGTTGAAGAAACCCAGTGGTGAGTGGGTTCATTTTCAAATCAACACACCTAGCTTTGTTGGCTTACTAAAACAGCGGTTCATTTAAGAGTTTTTACGATCCCAAGAATAGCAAAATCTGTTCACAACCATCTCAAGACGACAGGAGATTCATTGAATGTACGATATTTTGATCACATCTTGTGATACCCAATTAGTTCTTTATGATATGAACCACTGAATAATTTCCGAATATCTGCCAGACAACATGGGTGCGTACTTGTTGTCTTCGAGAAGGGAACTCCGGCCCCGTCAACAGCGACCATCATATTATTACAATCACTTACATCCCAGAGTACAGGTCGTCTGGATAAAGGGGAACCTTACCGAAAGTATCGCTTTAATAGTCAGGGACGTAAATTAAGAAAGATAGAGGACCAAATGCAGATCCTTGTGGGGGGGCAGCAGCAACCAGAGAGGGAAACAAAAGTCCGATCGAGATTTAACTCTGACTGTTTGGCCAACAAGAGGGGGGTTGCAAACCAGTGAACGACTTTTATAGGATATCATAAACTATCAGCTTATTATTAAAAGATCCACGCCAGATATTTTTCAAGGGCCTAGAGAAAATGAAACAGATAGCATCTGAGATCAGATCAAGGTCTTCATCCCCATTCAAATAATTAGCAAAGACAAGCCTCCTGGCCACACGTCACCGATTAGAAGAAATCCGTGCATGGAAAATAAAAATGTGCTCGACGTTGTCGCATTTTTAAAAAAATGCAATCGTTTTGTGGTGGTAACCGTCAATACGTCTTTCACATGGAAAGCCGATGTAAGCGAACACCTTAATACAATTCCCATGCTTACCTGCTTCTGTCTGCTACGTGTGAACCTCCTCTTACACCTGTTGGCCTCAGTTCACTGAGTACTGGCAAACGTTGTTCAACTGTTGTGGTCTTCGCGGTAGAGTCATTTTCCACGGAAACTTGTTATACCTACAATTGAAGCATCACTTACGCACAGCGGGCAACAGCACCTCTGGCACGTTTGTTGCGGTTTCTTAGCAACTTTTTGGTGAATCCAAATTACGGGAGACTGTCTTCCCATTTGTAAACATTGTTGAAAATACCTGGTCACTTCCACAGCCCCGTCACGTTCTTTCAATGGGACGATCTTTTGGGCTAGGCATGAACCTCTCAGCAGGAAGCACTTATGAAGTGGACGAGGATCACCTGTATTCCTGTACTCACAAGTTCCCGGAGACTCAAATACCTTTCAAAAAAGTTAGGTTTCCTACAACATATCGAGGATGTCTGCCGATCAAAGAGGCTAGCGCCAAAGTAGGTTGTACCTTAATTGATAGCATCGTTTACTCCATTGTATTGTTCAAAGGTTCCAGTGATAAACGACCAGTATAACCTCAGGAAGATTGGCTAATCACTTCTGAGGGAAAGTCTTCCCGGTAGCCACACAACTAATCAAGAAATACTAGCGAATGTGGGGAATACAAGACTACGCATGACTGCTCATTTTTGCAGACTTTGAGATAGGTGTACCCAAAAGCGTACAGTAAGAGAGAACAACAAACAGACTCACCAAATTTTCCAACAGTGTGCATAGTTTTTGTGCTTTTTACAATATTTAGGGTTTTCAGCCTTCACCAACAAAAACAAAACAGCTCTGACTACTCTGGTGATTAACCGCTTCGGCTTCTAATAAATGGCTAGGCCTAGCCTTGTGTTAGAGGAAAACCATCTAGCGCTAATGCGAATTAAATGATTAGATCAATCAGCGACCGACTGCAAGAAGCATTCGTTTACCTGTTCATAAATATTAATAGCCAGTGAGCAAACACGACCCTGTGCATGTGGGATCCGTTAGGTATATGTCATGAGAAAAAGCCATCTGAACTTTCAATATTTTTGTTTCCTAAGTAGCCGCACACATCCCCGGCCAAAGTAAATTCTACTGATACGATACCGAGTAACATGCTCCCACCTTGACAGACGGGACGTGAGTAACATGAGTCCCAAGAGTCGTTCCCAGTGAACGTCCTTCACAATGAATTTAGTTTCCATCACATGCACTACAGCACACGTGAAGATCGATGCTTGTGAACGCCACCAGATGCTAGATGTTGTTGTCTTGCGTCTCATTTTACAACTCCAGTGTGGAAATCAGACATCACACTTTGTACCAATGGAGTCACTTTCGACGAACTTCCCTAACAGTATTTCCTCAAACTACCCATGAACCCACCGTTCTCACGAGATAATCCAATAAGAATACCTTGCGGGTGATCGCAGTATTCCCTGCTCAAAACTGGGAAAACTTGGAAAGTTCTCTCTTTCATTCTGCGGGCCGAGTGTTCCGGTCATCTACACAGCATCCTCCAAGCGGTTTGAGAGTGCGGTTATCCAAAATAACTAAAAATGTTTTACTTAACTGTCGCATAACAATGAAAAGAAACTTTGGTGATAATAAATTTTGGTACCACACGTCTTCCGTTTATATTCAGTGCCGTCAAGTAAAAGCGCACTCATAAGAACCTAGCGACTTTCGACGCATACGTTGATATAAAGAAACGGGACCGCATACGTACTGTCCCAATCTTTCAAACCTGATACGTGCTACCACTAACTTGTTCAACTGCTGCAGTCCATCTCTGCCGGAACAATTTTTAGAATCGGCCAACACACGTTAAACTTTGTAACACAAATGTTGTTCCACAGGTAGGCTGGGCAGATCAAGAGTTAAGTAAACGTAATGTTATTTGCACGTGTTTCTATTCCAAGGCTGAGTGCATTCCCAACTAGGCACATGCCTTTTATGCTAACGCGCTAACATTCGGACAATATCATTGTGGTCACCAGTGTTGTATTCATGTTATGCGTATACCACGACACTAAATGAATTGCGGGAAAATGAGACACTCTATAAAATATTTGTTATTCAATACCGCTAGCAACAGACTCCCAATTTCACATGATGCTACAAGCCCATACACTGCTGAGGAGAATTTTCGTGCCAACTTTCCGATATTTCTATAGATAATATGGATGCAGACGGAAAATTGCCGCGTAAGATTTTGCAGGCGAATGTAATACGCGCTTAGTATTTCAAAGTTCAGCTAGTGGCAACAGATTTAAAAACGTTATATTGAAGAAAATCTGAGGCGATCAAGCGTTCCAATTTTTTGAACATTTTGTGTTGGACTGTCACACGAAGCTATGGATGCATTGACTAGAATCCATGTCAAAACTCAGTTCTCGCCGTCCCTTCTTTCCTTGTATCTAATGGGAAAATGTACTGGAGTAACCTTCTTCAACACACCTGTCAACACAGTGGGCAGTCTGCCGGCGTTAAACCCGACTGGATAAGTGGATGCTGGATAACAGCATCCAATATTACGTGATGAAATAAAGATGTCCCCTTTTGCTTATTGGTCTATTAGCGATGGTGATGACGCATTAATTCCTCTGTAATAGATACGTTGTTTTATAATGAGACGTTTGTATGTTTGGCGTTGCCATGGCACGGTTCTTCGAACATTTGTGTGCATTATGTCCGTACAGTATGAGCATAGAAGTGTGAGTGGATCACAGCAATAGAGACACTTGACAAGAGTGATGAACTGCATGAAATTGTTCTTATCCAACGAAATACCGCAGAATTCTGCGCCGTCTCTGAAGCACCCAGAGTGGAAGTTTGCCAACGGTTATCGCATCCCGTCTGAAAATTTAAAACGTTGAAATCTTAGGAGAAATTGAAGTCACCAAACCTGTATTTGCAGACAAAAGTGGTTCAAAGCTACCGTACTCTCAATGCTACTATGTCCATCATAATTGTTAAAAATTAACTTTATCGTTCGGATTAAATGCAGCAAGTTGGTTCACCTTTGAAACGTGTTTTCATTGCTTGGCTGAAAGCTCCAGCTGACACGATGTCAGTAAAAAATGGGAATGTTCTGACTGCGTGTAATCGGCAGAACGTGAATATCTCCGTTATTTTTTAGTTAAAAAATAATTCATAGCCATAAAACTCGTTGAAAAATTGTGATATGTTGCAGAATCTAAAATCTTGAAAATCTGTTCCCTAGAGATTTCTTTGTTTCAGTCTTCCGAAGACGTAAACAACAAATGTGCGGTGGTTTAATGACACAGGGATTAATAGAAAAATAACGCAGAGTCGCATTCTACGTTACTTCGGAAATATGAAGCTAAAAAATATAATGAAAATCGATGTAACAGACGTGGAAACATGTACTTTTATTTAGATTTCGGCGTGATTAGGCAGGAAAGCGTGATTATAATTTCGACAATCGAACTGTTAGTGAAACACGAGTGCTAAGTCGTTTATAATACTACAAACGTGAGAGACGCCTATAACCTACTTCAACGTAGGACAAATCACCATGCTTCAC